>CM066732.1:55000000-55287500 GCA_033961575.1 Aselliscus stoliczkanus
CAGAGATTTGTCCCCGGAGAGGCCAGGGGCCCGGGCAGAGGGGAAAGCGGGTTCCCCCCGCTGTGATCTGATTTCCTGCAGATGGAAGCGGAGCGGGGGAGTTGGCACCTGCTGCGTGCAGACATCACCCGGAAGCCCCCTGCCCTCTCTGGGACCACAGCCGCTCCCTGGGCCAGCGGGCTGCTCGGTGTCCCTGGTACCTGTCCCCATAGCACTGCCCAGCACAGAGCAGCTCTCCCTTAAAATTGGCTTCTGGGTGAATTAAGTCACATCCAAGCAAATACAGGACACGAACCAAGTGGGAAATGAGGCCGGAAGCGTGCAGTGCTTCTGGGCTTCTAGTCACTTGGTCAGATGCGCTTTTCTCCTGGGGAGAGGACCACTGTCTTTCCCAGTGGAAAGGCCAGCAGCCGTGAACCGTGTGTCTGCCGAGTGACTCAGCCAGCCAGCCCTTCCTCAGCCTTGCAGGTGATAACGAGCCCGGCCAACCCGTGGGCACTCTGAGCGAGCAGGCTGGAGGCCAAGCACATGAGAAACATTGGTGAGCGGCCTAGAGCGGCATGCCATTGCAGAGAGCGGCCTAGGGCGGCATGCCATTGCAGAGAGCGGGCTAGAGCGGCATGCCATTGCAGAGAGCGGGCTAGAGCGGCATGCCATTGCAGAGAGCGGCCTAGAGCGGCATGCCATTGCAGAGAGCGGGCTAGAGCGGCATGCCGTTGCAGAGAGCGGGCTAGGGCGGCATGCCGTTGCAGAGAGCGGGCTAGGGCGGCATGCCGTTGCAGAGAGCGGGCTAGGGCGGCATGCCGTTGCAGAGAGCGGGCTAGGGCGGCATGCCGTTGCAGAGAGCGGGCTAGGGCGGCATGCCGTTGCAGAGAGCGGGCTAGGGCGGCATGCCGTTGCAGAGAGCGGGCTAGGGCGGCATGCCGTTGCAGAGAGCGGGCTAGGGCGGCATGCCGTTGCAGAGAGCGGGCTAGGGCGGCATGCCGTTGCAGAGAGCGGGCTAGGGCGGCATGCCGTTGCAGAGAGCGGGCTAGGGCGGCATGCCGTTGCAGAGAGCGGGCTAGGGCGGCATGCCGTTGCAGAGAGCGGCCTAGGGCGGCATGCCGTTGCAGAGAGCGGCCTAGAGCGGCATGCCGTTGCAGAGAGCGGCCTAGAGCGGCATGCCGTTGCAGAGAGCGGCCTAGAGCGGCATGCCGTTGCAGAGAGCGGCCTAGAGCGGCATGCCGTTGCAGAGAGCGGCCTAGAGCGGCATGCCGTTGCAGAGAGCGGCCTAGGGCGGCATGCCGTTGCAGAGAGCGGCCTAGGGCGGCATGCCGTTGCAGAGAGCGGCCTAGGGCGGCATGCCGTTGCAGAGAAGCGCCCAGACCAAGTTCAGGACCGGCGTGTGCGCGGCCGGACCCCGGAGGAGGCTGCCAGGGGCTGGGCCTCCCAGGCCGGGAGGAGCTGGGTGAGAGCCCGCAGGCCCCGCGGCGGCGGTGGACACGGCGCGCAGCCCTTTGCTCCGCCCGGTGCCTGGTCCTGGGAGATGGCCTTTAAATGGCGTGGTTCCTGCTTGCCGTCTGCGCTTCCTGCTCAGGCCTCTTTGAAATTTGAGAGGGTCGTGGTCACGTGTTCCCGCGTTTCTGGATGCAATTTGGTGTCATAGCAAAGAATCAAAGGGTCTTTGCTATCCTTGAAAGCATGTTGGTCCCCCTCTTCCTTGGAGCACCTGACCCCAGTCATCGCCGGCTTTGAAATAACAGACCTTCATAATGATGAGAAGGGGTCTGCAGACTTCTGCCTTGTTTGCTCAACTGAGGTTGCTGGGGCCGCCTTGGAGGTGGGAAGGGTCTCTGGAATCATCTCAGCTGAGACGGCCAGAGCAGAGCCGTGCCTGCGGGCTGGGGCGGCCCGGCGAGGAGGGCAGGGGCGGCCGGGGGGCGCAGCACCCACCGCTCCCTGGGCCCGAGGCCTCCACCTGTGCTGTGAGCTCAGCTTCTCAGGAGAGGCTCTGGAAACAGAGTACCCGAAACGACCCAAGTTTGTAAATGTTAAAACAAATGTGCAACGGCAAACCCTGTGTGACAAACGTACGGGGCCCCTATTAGCGTGCCACCCCCATGTCACAGCAGAAACAGGCTCGGGCCTGCAGAAAGACTGGGCCAGGTCACTAAGGAGCGGGCCCCATGTGCCCTCTGCACCCTGGTGCAAGTGAGGTGTGGTGTCTGTCCACAAATGTCAGGCTAGGACCTCCCCATCAGCATGCCGCCCACACCGCCTGCTTCTTTCCAGAAGCTTCTGCAGGCTCTTGGCCAGGAATGGCTGGCAGCCTTTCTGTGGCTTTGGGTCCATGGTGCTGAGCACAGGATGGTAGCAGGTAGTGCTGTCACCTGGCAGTGGCTCTGTAACCTCCCTTTGCAGGCAGTGGGACACCAGGAAGGGAGGGCCAGGGTGTTTCCGGGGTGGGGTCCTTACAGGTGTTAGGGGAATGGAGTGTGGGCCAGTGCAAGGCCCGTCTCTGATTTAGTTCATGATCCCACCACTGGTTGGATGTCCGTTTTCATTCCCCAAACCGCATCGAAGTGGGTGGATTATAACTGTGCCTGCACACACAGACGAGGAAGCGCATTCCTGGCTGTCCCCCCTCAGAGACTCAGGATGTGGGGCAGGAGTTTTGAGGGACCTTGTGACATCTAGTTGTCCCTCTCGGTTATGGGCAGACATGAGCATCGCAGACTGTGCGTGCCCTGGGGGCGGCAGCGCCCGCAGGGACGGAGGCAGTGAAGAAAACGTCAGCAGTGTCCAACTGAACGAAGTGGGGTCGCCTTGTCAGATGGTGGTGATGTACTCAAAAACTATCAAGTGCCTACTATGTGCTGGGTCCTTGCTGGAGGCGGGGATGCTGCGGTAAACCAGGCAGACCAAAGGTTTGCTGGGGCCACGAGCGTGGGCAGCAAATTAGATGGTGCTCCCCAGGGGCGAGCTGGAGGGGACAGAGGTGAAAGGCGGGGCCCCAGGTGGCACGCACGACGGTGCCGGCACTGCCTAGCCCCCATGCACCCAGGGTCTGTCTGCCCAGGCCACACCCACCTGCCCCCAGCCCCGCCTCGGGGGCGGGTCCCTGAGAGCCACAGACTTGGGGCTCTGTGGGGTGTGGGGCACGGGCAGGTGCAAACAGGGAAGGGCCCTGGGGCTGCTGCAGCAGGTGGGGCAGCACTGCCCTCCTCCCTGAGTCCTGGGATACGCTTTCCTGGGACAGGGCTGGTCAGAGGGGCTTCCAGATGCAGGCCCAAGGAGCCTGGTGACCGTATGTCTGAACGGTGGGCGCTTGTAGGGATGTGTGGAGGCAGTCTGCCCACGGCCCCTCAGCACTGACACCTCCAAGGTGGATGGAGCCCGCTGCCCCGAGCTTGTGTGCCGCCCCCTCCCTGTGACCTCAGCGCGCCACCCCCCAGGCCCTCCTCCCTGCCCCCCACCTGCTTACCGCGAAGGGATGTTTGCAGTAAGTCCGACATGTGCAAGGGGTGCCTTGAGGACAGGCGCCCAAGAAGCTGTGACTTAGGGGCTCTCAAGTGTGGGGGCGAGTGGGCCTTGCGCCACAGGAGGCTGCGGTCACTTTGCATTGCAGAGATGACCTTCCCAGGACGGACTTGTGAACCGGACTGGGATGTGCCCCTTGGAAGCGTCCCATGGTGATTTATTCTGAGGGTTCTTCTGCTTCTCTGTGTTGTGAGTATTTGGGACTCACCTGGCTGGGTGAGGGGGACGGCAGTTGGGAATCTACCAGACACCCTTTCCTCACTATCTCATTTGGTTTTCACAAGGGATGGCGTTAGGGCCACTGTCCTCACTTTACAGACAGTCTTTGGAGGCTGGGCCCTGTGACAAAGCAGTCACAAACTCAGCTCCGAAATGGCAGGGTGGGGTTGGAGCCCAGAGCGGGCTGCCTTGAAGCCAGTGACTTCCCCTGTGGGCCCTGTCACCTCTGTGGCATTTAAGGGGTGTGAAGGCCCTGAGCACCCACTGTCTTGTGACATACTCAGATTCCTTTGTGACAAATAGCATTATCCAGTTATTGTCCAATTTTATAAAGAAGGACACTACAGATCATGGAGTTTCAGTGGTTTGCTCAGGAACACAGTATAGGTTCAAACTCAGACCTTGGCATGAAACACATCTCGCTGTTTTCAGGTGTTGTCATGTCTGAGCGGGTCCCTTCAGGCCAGGCAGGCTCTGCACATGCGTGGGGGCCTTGCAGATCCTTCGCCCGTCCTCTGGCCCTCCGCACCGTGGGGCTGTCCCGGGGGCGGGGGTTCCTGGGAGGATGGTGTGCTCCTAGCTTGCCCCAGCCCCACATTCTTTCGGACTGGGCTGTGGGAGTCCCAGAGCCTGGAAAGCTGCCTTTGTGAAATTGGCCAACACTTGATACTTTTATCTGCGATCAAAGGAAGCTTGAGCGGACTTGACCTTCCTGCTAGAAGCCGCTACCCAGGAGGCTAGTCCTGCCGGAGATAGGGTCCGCGCATGCATTCACACGTCATCCTTCGTGCGCGCGGTGGCCGCATGGTGGGGGACACCCAGTCTGTGCCAGATGTGGGGGGTCAGAGTCGTAGACTTGTCCTCTGCAAGTTACAGGCTAGGATCGACTCCAGCCTCTTCACCTGACCAGAGAAGCTCGTGGGGTCCACTCAGGATGTGACTGTGAGGCTGATTTGTGGCAGACAAGGGTCACTCGGGTGGATGTCAGAAGAAAACAAAGTTGCCTGTCACGAGCTCTCAGGAGCGAGCTGTGGCTCATGCCCATCTTCCCAGTGCAGACCTTGCTAGCGTGTTCCAGTCCTGTTGGCTGAAGCCCGGCTTTCCAGCGGCCTGGGCAGCCGCCTTGCCTGGACACACGCTCGGCCGCAAGCCATTCCCCAGGGCGTCCGCTCTGGGTTTGTTTTTCCGGCAGGTAGGGAGACAATGGACAGTGCATCACCTGGGCTGTCCCCTGGCTCCTCCCCTCTGCGCCCTGAGCCGCCAAGGCCAAAGGTTCTGTCCTTTGGAGATCCACCTGCCACACAACCAATCTCTGAGGGATCTGTGTATGTGCTGGGACGGCAGAGCTGGAGCTCTGGGTGTAATTCCTGCGGCTAATGTATGTCAACTGAAGTATTTATTATATGCAAGGTATGGAAGAGTTCAGCATTTATTAAAAACAATTCAAATCGTGATCCAATGATCGTGTTCATCTGATAAAGGTTCTCAAATTAAAAGGGCCAGATAAGTCAGTGCAGCTCAAAAATGGCAGCAACTTGGGAGCTGGCAATTGACACTTGTTTTCTGCCACTGTTTACTCTTCAATAAAAAATGCATATTTACCATAGCAACCTCCTGATCACGTGGTGCCCTATCTTACCCGCTCCCCTCTAAAACAGAGTAGCTTCTTAAAGAAACACGCACACTCTAATACGTATGCCTTTCAGATGCAAAACTGTGTTCTCTATAAGAAAGCACTCATTCCTGGGATTTAGTGCTAATAAACACGTCATCTTTATAGAAATCATTTTGGTCCCATGTCTTAAATTTTAGGATGTTCATTCTGGAAATAAAATCAGTCTTGGAGGGGCTTTTGTTTATCTTGAGGGTTTGCCGATTGTTTATATTAATACAGTTCTATATATGTATATATTTTTGCATTTATACATGCATATATCTCCTTTTTTTTTTTTTTTAAACAGCCGTCGTTCGTATTGTTTGGAAGGGAGTTTGGTGTAGATTCTAATGACTGCAGCGTCATCTGTGATTAAAGATTGTCATCTGTGCAAAGCCCAATTGCAGTCTGAAATTGTCTTTCATTGTTAACTTAGGAGAATTGCCGGGCCATCAGAGCTTTGGAGAGACCGCTCCAAGCTGGGCTTTTCAGGAGAGGAGCGGACCCCTCGTCCCGGCCGTGTGCGTGTGCCTCGCTGCACAGCTGGGGCTGGAGGGTGGGGAGGCACTAACGCCACAGGTCTCTGCCCTCTCCACGCCGTCCTTGCACAGAACGCATTCCTTGGGCAATATCCCTGTTAAAAGCTACTTTTAATTGAAGCATATTCCACAGCAAGCACCGTGCTAAATGAATTACAGCGACTAGCCCTGCTTTGCAGATAAGGAAGCCGGACTTCAGAGAGGTCATGCCGTTTGCCCAGGGTTACACTCCCCCAAGTTGGCGGAGCTGGGTTCGGACCTGAGCCTTTGGGCTGTGTCCACATAATCTGTGACTTAAACCTTTCTGTCCCACGTAGGCCTGAAAGCACCAGCAGGACGAGGCAGAGTGGCCTTTGGCGTTTGGCAGCAGCCTCGGTGTCAGGAGAGCTTTTAGGAGACCCCTCCCTCCTGTCTGACCTGTGCCTGGCAGCCACGTCCCCCTGTGTGGATGCCACAGCCTCGGGGATGGGCAGCATGGCTGTGTGGCCAGAGCGATGGTCAGCACTCTGTGATGATTCGGGGTACCTGGGGGATTTTTAACAAGCCTTTCAGACCAATCTGAAAAACAGGAACAGTGTGACTCTGTTATGTTTGGTGGCTTCGGGGGACATCTGACTGTGACGTGGGACAGGGCTCTCCTTGGCCAAGTGGCACTGTGACCCAACATCTGAGGAGGAGAGTCGCTCGGACCCTACGCCCAGCCAGCCAATTTGCCTGCGGCGTGTCCATGAGCCATTTCATAATTATCCATCATGAAAGGCTCTGTGCTGCCGTAATAGATTATTTAAAACAGTGCGTGTGCCTCCCGTGTAACCCCAAGTCTGCCCGGACTGTACATACACACAGCCAGAGAGGTAATTGCTTATCATGTATCTCTTTGTTCCAGACACTTTTATAAAAGAGTATGTATTATGTATGGTGTGACCTTCAAATGTCAGGGATGTGTTGTGCAATAAACTGTCAATATTTGTGGTTATAAGGTACTAGATGACTTTTACAATAATTGGAACGGCTATATTAAAAGCTTGGATCACTCAGCTGGTTAAAGAGAAAGACACAGGCCAGCGTTCATTGGGGACTTGCCTTCTGCCAACGATTAAATGAAAGATATTGCAAGGTGCTTAAGATGTCTTCTTTGTTTAAAAAAGAATATGGCAAAACATCTCTCCTGGGGAGGCGTTATCTGCAAACCACACCCCTCCTTTCAGTTCCCGGGACACTCAGCCCCACAGGTATAGCAACTGACCAAGCGAATTTTAACAAAGGTGGGTCCAGCTTGTCTCCACGTCATTTAGGAAAGAATTCCGTGAAACACACAGGCAGTCAGAGACCTGCTCTCCACCCTACCCCTGAGTGAGGGGCTGTAAAGTATTTTAAGATGATCTTAAAAGCGATAGTTGGTTTGTTTGTTTTTTAAGAAAGTAAATTACATAGAAATCTTTTGGGATTTATGCTTTACTTAAAGGTAGAGGCTTCTTTAGTTTTATTTTTTCTTTTAAAGGAAGGAATATTAAATTTAAATTATGAAGAAAGAAAGGCATAACAAATGTTTTGCCGTAATTACAGTAGTGATCAGCGTGTGGGTCACTGTGCTCTCGGACTGACCCCAGTCGCTGTGCCTGAGGGGCTGTGTCTCAGACCGTGAGATCTCCCCGCTGGCCAGGAAGCCGGTAGATGAAACAGTGGGTGATGCCTCAACAATAAGCCCCCATCTTCTAAAACGCTCCTCTGTGGCCTTGCTGGTCATGCTTGTGTCTGTGGTTCTGCCTGGGTGGAGAGAGAACCGGAGACACCCCGAGGCTGCCTCCTCCAGGAAGCCTCCCGGACCCGCTGGCTGCCAGCCGCCCTGCGGGCATCTCACCGCAGCCCCTGGAGGTGCCGACATCGCTGCTGGCCCGGGCCCAGTGCCTCCCAGGCCACTCCTAGCAGCTTTCCTCTCGCAGTCCGGAGCTGATTGCAGCCTCCGAGTTCCAGTCTGCTTACTTCCTCTGATTCTTTTCTTTACTGAAAAAGCATGTACATTTTTTAAAAAAAGTATGTATCGGGCCCTACTCTGAGCCTGGTATCTGCCTCGTGCAGGGGATGTAACTCCAAACAGCAGTAAGGGAGCCCTGTTTGCGTGGACCTCGTGTTCTGGGGATGGCACAGGTCGGGCCAGACAAGCAGGAGGGCAGTCCGAGTCCGCAAAGGGCAGCAGGTGCTACAGAAGCACAGCGGGGGGACGGAGCAGGGGCTGGCGCCGCCTTCCGACGGGCGCTCAGACAGGTGCGGTGCCTTCGGAGAGTGCACGGAGCGAGAACCAGCTAGAAGGGCTTGAGGAGAGCAGAAGAAGAGGGGCTGAGGACAGGCGGGGTGAGGTCTGAGCAGTAGTGGGGGCCACCTAGTCAGGGGTTTGAGGGCCATGAGAAAGAGTTGGGGTATTCTAAAGAGTGACCCTTCCCCTGCACATAGCCAGGCTTTTCCCAGGATAACGGCAGCTCCTGGGCCAGCGCTCCCCAGACCCGTCTTCCTGCCTGCTTCTCCGTGTCCAGCCCACTTCATGGGTTGCCCTGTTCTGCACTGGTCACCCTAACAGTCTCTGGGATGGGTTCCAGCCCCTCACCCCTAACCAAGAGAGGGGTGTGCAGAGCCCAAGGGGACCCATCACACCAGATGTAGTGTCCCAGGTCGATCTGTGAGGCTGAAATCCTGCCTGCTGAGCCAGGGTCCCAGTCCCACAGCTGGCCTTGAGGGCCGTGGGAGAGCTGGCAAACCAGGGATTACAGAGGATGTTGTCAACAGAGCATCACACGATGCCAGAGGAGAGAGGCCCCATGGGTGGCCCAGCCACCAGCAGGGGGTTCCACATACTCCCCTGACAATTAAGAAGGGCTCTGGGCTTGGTAAAACCAGAAACACATTTGGCCCACAGTGCTTGATTTTGAAGCCCTTGTGTATTTTAAGGGAAATTTAATCCATGTGTTTCTGATTCATTTTCACTTAACTCATCAAAATGTTGCTTTAGAGAAGCTATTTGAGATCCTAGTATCTTATTTTTTTCCCCAAATTTTAGCCTTTTTATGACCTATTTCCCCAATTCCAGAAATCCTATCTTGCCAAAAGCAAAAATGCAGAGTTTTGAGTTTGGGTTGAAAGCAAAAAAGGCGACAGTAGCGAACAGAACATCCTAGCTTTGCCACCTGTCCACCTGGACACACAGAGACCGGCTCATAAGCTCGGGGCCGTCCTGTGAGCCCAGCTCAGCCCTCAGTCCTGAGACCCAAAGGGAAGCCGGCTGTTGCCTTGTCCTAAGTGGACAGCTTTTTCCAGAATAGCTCTCTATTTAAACAAATACTTTTGCCAATCCATATTAATGCTTAACTGTTTAACATGACTATATATGGCCATCATAAAGCAGAGGACTTTGATAAACAGCAGAAACACCAAATTAACACTGACCAAGGCATGAGTCTTCCAAGAGTTAAGTAGAATTGTTTATAGTCATGTTACAAGTTTTATGTGTACCATTAATTTAAAATCATTTTTAAAAATAAAAGGAACTCTTAACCAGGACTCTCTACTACAGTAATCATTGTTTTATTCAAGTCTGTTAATTTTAAAGTTTTAAAATTAGGGAAAATGTTAAGCTTTTAAGAGGAACTATACATTCTTTTGGACTTTCTCCAAAGTGTTAGTTATTTTCCCTCCTCTGAAAATATCTTAAAGCATTGGTAGATACAGGCAAAGAAATGAAGAAAGATGTGATTTTTTTCTGTGTTCTGTTCACCCCTTATACTCCACAAATATTTTTTTAAATGAATCGAGAGCTGTGCTTTTGAGGTACTCTTTGCACAAGGCAGACTTTCAGAATTAATTACTTAACTCATCTGGGAAAGTGTATTTACTGTTATCCTATAAATTTCATAGAAATTAAAATACCATGGCATTTTATGTCATCATGTAGTACGTGCTCAGGTATGTAGACAGCTACCTTACCCAGGTGAGGTTGCTGGAAGAACTCTCCATTCACTGCATGGACTCATCACCATCATCAACACCATTATCACCATCATCACCACCACCACCACCACCACCACCATCACCACCACCAGCCATCACCATCACCATCACCATTGTCCCATCACCATCATCATTGTCATTGTCACCATCATCACCATTGTCCCATCACCATCATCACTGTCATTGTCACCATCATCACCGTCACCATCACCACCACCATCATCATCACCATCACCATTGTCCCATCACCATCATCATTGTCATTGTCACCATCATCACCATTGTCCCATCACCATCATCACCATCATTATCACCATCATCACCATCACCATCATCACCACCATCATCACCACCATCATTATCACCATCATTACCACCATCATCACCACCATCATTATCACCATCATCACCATCACCATTGTCCCATTATCACTGTCATTGTCACCATCATCACCATCAACACCATCATTATTAACATCATTAACATCATCATTATAATTTTTTAAATGGAAAACTTCAGAATGTACTTTTGGGCATGTGAAAGTGAGGCTGTCTGACAGGATGACGTCAGAACTGAGAATACAGGCACAATGGCGAAAGAAACCTCTCTCTCGCTTTCCCTTTTTTGGTTTCTCCCTCTCAGTCTGTGAATCAGGGGCAAGACCTGAGCGCTTGGGTAGCGCCATAGCAGAAGACCTTGCCAGGGGGTTATCCGTCTCTGTCAGCTCCTGAGCCCCTCCCACATAACTCCCCAAATCTCCGTAGCGTAACAGAACCATTCATGGCAAGGCTGGCGTGGGTCAGCTCCGTCCGTCGGTGACTGAGGGACCCAGCAGCCTGCAGTGGGGGACTCTGCCACGTCGGCCCTTGTGCTGGGAGGCTGCCAGGAGGAGTGAGGGCGGTGGCCGTGCAGCCCTCCTCACCGGCGCCGCCAGCCAGCTCGTCACTTGGTCTCAGCTTAGCACAAAGGAAGTTGGCAAAGGTAGGGAGCGCCGTCCCTCTCCTAGTCATTTTGTCCCACCTTCTAGGACCCATCCCCGTTTTTTATTTGGCTTAGGATGAGGCTAGGTGGGTGAATGAAAGACTTGGACAAGAGGCAGTGGGTGAGGCCAGCCTGTGGTGGGCATGGAGCACTTCCAGCCCCGAAGGGTTACAAGAAGGTGGAGTGCAGGGCCCAGGAAGGCCCGTTCCCTGGCTCAGATGGAACTGGCCACGCTGGGGTGACGGGATGGCCAGGCACTAGGGACCCAGCAGGAAGACACTCCACTGCCTCCTGGCAAACCAGCCTATTTTAAATACGTACCAAGGAAGCTCAGTGTTTAAAGATAACCTGGGGGGAAATCTAGTACAGAATCGTTTCGTAAACCGTGTTTTAAAGTTTCAAGCGTATGTGTGAGTACGGCGAAGTGTGGTGAAGTGCCGTGTCTGTGTGCAGCCAGGGAGCCAGCCTCGGGCACTTCAGACAGTGGCTGACAGTGTCGAGTCAGTGTCTGGGCTTCGACTTTTCAAGTTGTCTGTCTTTCTAAGCGTGGGCTTCTTTGTCTGCCCAGGACAGGGTGGGATGCGGTGGCTCACGTGGCCCACCTCCACTCTTATTCCCTGGCCCCTCCTCCTGCCCACAGCTTGGGACGTCCCCCACCCTCCTTCCCTCTGTGAGTGATGGCAGCAGGCGGGAGGGGTGGAGGGGGTGGGTGGAGGGGGTGTGTGACACAGCTCACTGTCACCTTGATCCCGGGCCACCTTACTGTATATGCGGGGGATTCTAACAAGCAGGTGGAAATGTAGGAGACAGCTCTCTGGCCCTGAGGTGATGAAATTAGGAAGGCCAGTTGTCTGGTGGTCTGTTACCCCTATGTAACATATTCTTTTTTTTTAAAGATTTTATTGGGGAATTGAGGGAGGGGAACAGCATTGGGGAACTGGGGAAGGGGAACAGACAAGTTGCTGTCTTTTTGTTCTTCAGTCTAGTTGCAGAGGACGTTGCTTCACTGGCCCATGTTGGTATCATCATTGCGCTCTTCCCGGATGAGGCAGATCGCTCTCCGGCCTCTGGATGGCCGCTCACTTTGGCTATTGGCAGCTCACACTGGCCGCCGGCCACTCACTGTAGCCTATGGCAGCCCACGGCAGCAGGGGCTGCAGCTATGCCGTTCCGGGGACTCACAGCAGCCCAGCTCCAGGTGGAGCTGTTGTTAGCTGTAGAGGGCAGTGTCACTGGCCCTCATCTGTGGGAACCGAACCGGGGCCGCTGGTGTCCTAAGCCAGCTCTTAACCAATGCGCCACTCGGCCGGCCCCCACGTACCATATTCTTGACACACAACTTGAAATGGCCGGGGCCGTGACCCCTTTCCAGCAAGCCAGTCCCAGCTTGCACAAGCAGGAGAACAGTTGCAGGGTTTTGGGAACCTATTTCAGTCAGCCCTTCTAGAGTGGCCCAGACGGCCTGTGTCCTCTGGAATATTAGTCACCGTACACACACAAGACATCCGTTTCTGAAGAATAGATCCCATGTTGTTTAGTGGGGGCGAGGAAAGAAACAGGGTAATTGCCCCGCCATGTCCCCGTCGGAGGAGGCCCAGAGCGCCCTGGCTGAGCTGGAGGTAAGGACGTGGCCTCTCAGCCCACAGCCAGCCCCCAGGGGCCGGCAGGGCCTTTCCTTCTATCTCAGATGAGCAAGAGGACAGGCTGGAGGCTGAGCTCTGTCCCGGGCCCGCCCTCAGTCCACCCAGCACACTTGGAGGGGACTGGCAGGGACGCAGGGCTGCAGGTTGTAGGAAAAGGAGCTCAAACCAGCCCCAAGGCGGTCAGACTGACGATCACAGACGTAATTTTTAAAATGCTACTTCCTTTTCACCGCCAGCTTCTTGGAGGGCCAGGGAAGGGCCGGTCTGTCTGTGACCGGGAACAGTGACTGGACCTCTGACCTGCTGGCCATGCCTGGGGCCTCCATCAGGGCGCGTCTTGCACAAGGACAGCTGTCGGCGCTTTTGCACGGGCAGGACGAGGAGCTGGGCAGCTGCATCTTTGCCTCTGAGCGAGACTCCTGCGTGCCGGGGGTGACCCACGCAGCCACAGACGTGGACTCACACCAAGGCCTCGGCGTCCTCAGCCATCACGGCACTTGGCTTGCAGCCCCTCTGGACACTCCCTGGGACCACCCACACTTCCCCTTCATCGTCGCTCAGTTTGTTTTTCTAGTTGGATTTAGTCTACGAGTAAACGCCATAGGCCTTCTGGCCTCAAAAAAAAAAAAAAAAACCCAGAAAAAACATTTCTATGTAAAGTGAAAATTAGACTCTTAAATCTGCAAAGGAAGCTGTTTATCTTATAAATGTATGCTTTTTATTGGGCCACACATACCCAAGATGAAAAGATCAAAGGGAAACAGATACGTGCCGTGGCTTTGTGACACCCAGTGAGGCGAGCTCACGCCCAAGCCCTGTGAGAGCTCCCAGAGGGGCTTCGGCCTGTGTGTTTATCTGGGACGTGTCCTGGGTGGGGGCCACCGACAGCTTCCTCTAGTGGCTCTGTCCTGCTCCACTCCGTTCCATCCCGTCCAACAGCCCACCTGCCACTGTCATGAGTGGGCTCCCTTGGAGGAAGGTCTGGGGAAGGTACCCGTGTGCTGATCAGGGAGCCCGAGGACCGGCCGGAATACAGTGCCACAGGCGCACACCTGCCCCTACCTGAAGCCAATATCCGGGCACCTAGCTCTGCTAATCGTTCTGACTGACTGCACCCCCCCCAAAGGGAAGTGGAGTAACGCTGGCAGGGCAGATGCAACGTGTACAGGGTGGGGTGGGTGGGAGAGCGGGGTGGGAGGTGGCATTCCAGCACTTAAACTCAGCGTGCGGGTGACGAGGGATTGCCATCTGGCTATCATTCTCCTGGGCACTTGGCATACTGGCTCTTTAGAACAGAGGTGGCGGCAGCCCCTCCTAGCCTCAGCCTGTGGGGCCGGAGTGCCCTGCTGTGACCACACTTGGGGCACTCGTCTGCCGGGACGCTGCACCCCCTCCCTGGCCCATTTGCCCTCATCAGTGGCCATTGCAGGTGGCCTTCGCACATGCATGTGTATGACCGCAAACCCAGTATTCAGCAGGGACAGTTCAAGATGCGGGTGACCTCTGTCCTCCTCTGTGGGCGCAATCGCCAGGGAAAGAATGCCGGTATTCGACCCGTGAACAGCTCTTCCAAGG
Source organism: Aselliscus stoliczkanus (assembly GCA_033961575.1). Lineage (NCBI taxonomy): Eukaryota > Metazoa > Chordata > Mammalia > Chiroptera > Hipposideridae > Aselliscus > Aselliscus stoliczkanus. The sequence goes on from CM066732.1 coordinate 55,014,131, forward strand.
ACAGTGAGAAGAGCGGGACGATGGGGTGAAAGTGAGCGCTCAGAGCGCGCCCAGGTTGATGATGCCGTCAGAGATCGCCAGTCCAGACGCAGGGAGCACACTCCAAGGCAGCATCTCCTCAGATGCGGGGAGCAGACCTCCAGACGGGAAGCGAGTGGGTCTGCTTTAGTCCTGCTCCTGGCCTCGGAACCTGTCCCTTTGGGCTGTCGGCGGAGAACCCCAGAGCAGAGGTTGCAGAATAGAAGCCATTTGCATTTTCTGTTGCTTGGCAGGTACAGGTCTGGTTTATTGTGCTCTCTCTGCAGAACCCAGAGGTCTGCTCATTGTCCCTCAGGGTCCCCCGTTCTCACTGTGGACCTGCCGTGAGGCGCAGAGGGTGGGCTGGAAGCCTCGGGGACTTGGGGCCTGTGCCAGGTGGCCGGTCTGCAGCATCGTGTGTCCCCTCCTCTGGGATGCGGCTTCCAGCTCCCGCCCTGCACTGCCGATGTCGCCTGGCTGGCAGTGCATGTCAGGCCTTGGGTGTTGCAATAACGTATCTTCCAGACACTAGACGTTTTCACAGTTTTATTTACTATTACGTCCCACCATTTCTCTGCAGAAGGCAGCCGCATGTAAATTCTATTCCATTTTCTAATGTTTTGGGTTACACAACCAATAACAGCAGGAAGCAAATTTGTATCGATACTTTAAGACAGAGTTCTCAAGTCGCCGCACAGAGATTTAACTGCTGTGCTCCACGTTTATGGGCGTTTGCAGCTGAGTTTCTGCACATGACTTTGAGGATGTCACTCTGTGTTTATCACGGGCTAATTGTGGAACCACATTTCCATACGTTTTTCCTCTATTTCGTGAGATCACACCAGCCAGCGATGGATACGAGACTCGACAAGGAAGAAATGATCAGTTCTGGATAATTTTTTTTTCCCCTGTCCCCAAATAGCTGTATGTCTGCATGTCTTGGGGACTCGGCAGAGACATTTCCCCCCGTTGGTTGCTTGATTCAATGCAAACGTGACTTTGATTGTATGGCAAACTCTCCAGCTAGTCCATATTATAAATTAATCAGATTCAACAAACACCAACATTTTTAAACTTTTGGAAAAAAATATTTAATAGGAGCTAAGCAAAAGAAGAAATCAAACCAGCTGCTGACACAGCTGTTTCTTTTCTTGTTTAATTCAGTTCAATATAAAGGTACCATATGCTGCTTAAAATGATGATAGGAAAGATGAAATAATTTAAGAGAATAACAAGAAAATACATGAATTGTCAGCATTCTGTCAGATTTAGAGAATGAAATAGACAGGTGTAGTATTGACATGTTTAACTTTGTGTGGTGTTAGCAGTTTCGGTGCGAACAACTTGTGACATGTGCTGAAGTGATGTGCGAACGTGTCTCCTCCTGCAGACGTCGGCGAGGAGGCGGGGCGGCCCGCCGGCGCCCAGCAGCCCGCACTGCTGCGTGACAGGAGCCTGGGCTCGGCCCTGAAGGACTGCCCGTACTGCGGGAAAACCTTCCGGACGTCCCACCACCTGAAGGTCCACCTGAGGATACACACAGGTGAGAGGCGGCGCGTGCGGGCGCTCGGCCGGAGGCGGGGCCCGACCCCACTCCTGGGCCGGGTGGGCCAGGTCGAGGGCTCGCTCGTCACCAGCATTGTCATGTTTCCCTGGCCCGTCCGTACTCCGCTGCGTGGGTCCGGACCGACCCTGACGTCCAGGCCCCTGCCACATGACACACAGACCTCGCGAGGGCCAGGCCTGGGGTGACCTGAGGCCCCAGGACACCGGGCTGATGGCTTCCTTCCGTGGTCCTGAGGCGGCACCTCCCACACCTGGTGCTGACCAGGTGTCTCTTGGGTGTTGAGTGACGGGAGCCCATCCAGTCTCTTGTGTATAAAAGGGACGTAACTGCTCCCCTGACGTCCGGCAGGCTGGTGACTGCCCAGCCAGGGCTCCAGGCCCGTCCAGGGATCGCAGGGGGCAGGCAGTGGAGGGCCCTCCACTGGGTCTCCACAAAACTAAAGCCAGTGTGCCCTGAACCAACAAGGGGCAGTGGCTGCTGGGCCACGGCGGCCCCCGGGTCTGCGTCGCCCTGCCCCTCACGGCGGCGCCTCTCCTGGCCTCTCTGCCTGTCCCCTGTCCTGGTTCTCTTCAGCTTTCCTGCTAGCTGTTCGCACGTTGCCAATAGAAAAGAGAAATCCATCTGAGATATGGACACCTCCATTTTCTTTGATTTTTCTCCTGACACTTTATCTACTGCAGTATGGGCTGCTTCAGAGGATAGACAAATATGCCATCTATTTTCAAAAATAATTGTGGTCTATTTCCCACGGAATCAATAAAGCTCAGGGCTGTGCAGGATATTTAGTGCACACGGCCCGTGTGCAGCCCGCGGTTACAGACCAGAGGTCCTTCCCTGGCACCTCCCCCGCGGCCACAAGCCTCCCCGACTCGAGAGGAGCCCAGGACAGGTGGCCAGCTTTATACAAGGCCCGCAGGCAGCTGCGGTGGCCACCGCCCCACCCCGTCCCGAGGGCCAAGGCAGATGTTCCCGAACGGGGCCGAGGTCCTGTGACTCGCAGGCCTCGTGGCATCTGACCGCCTCCCATGGGCCTGCACCCTTCAGCCGCACTGCCTCCTCCCTGCCCTCCACCCCGTGCAGAGGGCTTGTGCCCTCCCCAGGTGGTCACTGGGGCCCAGTGCCCATGTGATCTCTTTGGAGAGACCATGCCTGACTACCTGTCATGCTTTCCTTCTGTCACAAACTGCACGCCTCCTGAAACTACCTTGCTCACTTCACTGTTCATTTCCTTATAGATTGTCTCCCACCCAGTAGAACGTGAGGGTGGCAATACCGTCCATCTTTTTAGTGGCTGTAGCCTCTAAAACCCAGGCCCTCCAGGAACACCTTACACGTAGTAGGGGCACAGTGCATTTACCCGAAATGTCGAATGACAGAACAGATGTGAGAATAAGCGAGACTCCCTGTTGTCATCCTGGCACTGTGCAGTGGAGAAGGTGGCCCCTTTCCCAGGGCCCATCTTGGAGAGGCAGCCTGAACTCACAGACCCATCAGAAGCCACAGTCTGGCCGCCTGGCTGCGGGTGCGGGTCCCAGGTGCAGGTGGAAGCCCCCTCCCCGGAGCTCGGTGAAGGGACCCTGCAGGTCCATGTCTCTGGGTCTTTGTTCTATGCCAGGCAGGTGAGTTGGCTGCTTTCTCATCGCCAGAGTGTGACCCCAGTGTCCCCTTCTCAGTGCGGTCTTCCCACTGACAGGGCTCAGGCTGACGCAGCTGAGACATCTGGCTTCCTCAGATCATGCCAGGGTTGGAGCTGGGTCCCCTCGGGGTGTGGTAGTGGCTGTGGGGACCCACAGCCACCAGCACATGGGGCACAGCTGCCATGGCAGCCAACCCTGGGCTGTCCACAGGGTTGCATGCTACTGTCCTTTCCTCAGACGGAGACACAGACCCCTGGGTCAGGCCAGCCAGCTGGGTGGTGGTGGCTTACGCCAGTGGCCCTGGCCTGCCAGGGATCTGGTCAGGAGAGCAAGGGGCAGTGCCCCCAACCAGGAGCCCTGCCAACCTGTGGGCCCTGACCGCCATCGGCTGGCCCATGGGTGGGAGAAGACGCTCCACAGAACGGTCCAGAGAAACCAGGACGGGAGCTGGTAGGCGCCCTGTGGACCTCGGTGGGAGCAGGTGTGTTCCACTCTCTGAGGTTTTAAAGCTGGAGAAAGATGGTTTTCTCCCAAAATTCTGCATTTTCCACTTCCCAAAATTTCTGTCCTAGGAGACACTAAAAGAAGCAAGACGGGGCCACAGACAGAGGCATTCTAAAAACGTCCCAGAATCAGGGGAAAGGAAAGAAGCCGTGGAAACCTCACCCGCTCCGAAGCAGCATTTCCAGTGTTTAAAAGGCAGATGGAGCCAGATAGAGATAAATTTCCTTTTTATCAAAGAACAGAGAAGTTGGACAGTGCTTACACATGAGCACTTGCATAGAACAGAAAGAATTGTATGTTATAAATCACCAAAATAAACATCCATTATGACAATGTAAACGTGTAGGTTACACGAGTGACTAAAAATCAAAATCAAGTGGGTTGGTAATAAATGAGACGAGGCGGGGTGCTGGTTGTGGTGTCGCGTTCCGCAGTTCGCCTTCCTTCCTCCTCGTGTCTCTGTATTTACAAGTGGCGTGGCCCAAGGACAGCAGTCTGGGAAACAGAACGCAAATTTGCCCATAGGCCACCTTTTAAGCTTTTCCATAATGGACCTCCACGAGCGCCCTAGAAACTTCATGTGAGCCGCCGTATTTCCGTTGGCCGCACGCCCTTTGGCCTCTTCGGCCCCGGTCCGTCTGTGTGAGAAGCCGTGGTCCGGTCACACGGACAGACCGAAGACAGCGTTTCCCTTCCTGCCCCAGGACGGCCGTGGCTGCCCACTCCCAGCGCGTCTGCAGAGCGCGGGCCGTGCCGGCACCAGCCCGGGGGGCCTCCACACCTGTGGCCGGGAGCCTGCAGGGAGCCAGGAGATTTCCGTGTCCCCTGCGCGCCAGCCCGCTCCACGTGACACTGAGGGGAGGCCCCGGTGACCCTCAGGTCCTGGAGGCTGCCCACCCAGGGGAGCCTGACACGCCCTCCTGTTGGCAAGCTTGGCCCCTGCCCCTGGGCCTGTGCAGCGTGTCTTGTCAGGCACACGGTCCATGATCCCGTCAGTGCGCTCAGAAAGGGCGTTGTGTGTCAGGCTCTCCAGAGAGACAGAACAGGCGTGGTTACGAGGCTGAAGACCCCGTGGTCTGCAGTGATGGCTGCTCCCAGTCCGAGCCCAAAGGCCTCAGAGGCATGAGGGTGGATGGCGTAAGTCCCATGGAGACCGAGTCCAAAAGCCAAAGACCAGTGTCCCAGCCCCAGGACAGGCAGGCACAGAGAGGTCCCCCGCTTAGCGTCCTGTCCTACTCAGGCCCTCAGTGGGCTGGACAAGCCCAACCACCGTGGGAGGCCATCTTCTCTGCTCAGCGTGCCACTCAGACGACAGTCTCAGGAAGCAGGCCGCGGCTGATGTGCCCCGAAAGGCTGGGGGTACGGTTCCCACCTCAGCCCCACATGGGTGCAGCAGCCGTGCGTTGGCCGTAGGACCCCAGCTGGGCTTCTTTGGCTGCCCACCTGTGTGTGAGGGCCCCAGGAGGCAGCGGTGGTCTCAGGAATGGCCGTTGTGGAGAAATGTACTGAGCAGCCTCGCTGATGAAGACGTGGAGCATGCGAGCTCAGGGCTCACTAAAGGGAGACCTCTGGAGGTGTCCTCTCAAATGATGCCAGGGGCTCACAGTGCTGTGTGTGCTGGTCTGGCCCGCCTCGGGGACCCTTTATGGAAACAGGTTTGCACACAGCCACCAACGGTGGTTTCGCAGGGGTCTCAGGGTGGGCCAAGGGGCATGCCCAGCACTGCCCCTACTTCTGGTTCATGCTCTCATGGTACAGCCGGGGCGCTGGCTGAGTGCGACACAAGGGCCCCCACCCCGCCTCTCACCTGCATCCTTGTCACCAGGCACCAGGTCTCTGTCCTGATAGGACCAGAGAGACTGTGGAAGCGAGAGCACTTCTCTCCCGCACCCCAAAGGGCTGTGTGTGCAGCGGGGACACAGGGGACGCCTGGGAGCTATCTTACCTCACGACTGACAGCCCACGGGGTATCGTGACAGCAGTGACACCAGCAGTGGCAGCCATGCTGATATGTGCAGGCACCTCGCATGGAAGGAGTGTGCTCCAGTGTCCCCGCGGCACCTCGGTGACCACGTGCCAGCCCGTCCGGGTGCAGGGGAGAGGACTGCGGGCCCCCACGTGGCGTCACCTGCCGGAGTTGCCGGGCTGTGATGACGGCTGCTTATCCAGGTCTGCCTGATTCGGAAGCCCGTTCTTTTAACTGCTGCGCTGTTTGGATGTTTTTTCTTTCTTGGGTGAATCGTTGGCTTGTTTTAGGGCATTAACGCAGCATTTCTTTGACAGTGTGTGTCCACACGGTAAGCAGCAGGAGGGAAGGAAGGACTTGCGCCCACCGGGTGTGCTGTGCGCCTGCCTCCTCCTCTCCCCCACTTGGACTGGCCTGAGGCCAGGCCTCCTTGACCCCGCGGGCCTCAGTTTCCCCACCAGCACAGTGAGGTCAGGCGGCTGGCAAGGCGGCACCCTGTCCCCTGGTGTGGCACAGGGTTGGGGTCACCGGGCGGCATCACGAGGTGACAGACGTGTCGGGGAAGCTGCCTCTGGTGGTCGGAGAGCTGCCCGAGCACCGCCAGGTGAGCAGGTGTGGAGGCAAGGTCCCCACCCAGGTGCTGGCAGGTACACACCTTACCTTTGGTGTTTCTGTGTGTCCTCCCCAGGAAAGGCGGCCGGGCTGTTGTAAGTTACAGATGCGCGGAATACGTCTGCAAACAGGGTTAGTTATAGTGGGAGCTTTGCCGTCTCCTTTCCCAAAAGGAGAGCGTGTGGCATGTTCCTCAGGGGGGTGCACCCATCTGAGTCATTATGAAAAAAGGGGAAAAAAGATCCAGTTGCCCAAAAGGAGATGGTTTTTTTTTCCCTTTTTGTTTTGAGTTAAAATTCCACATGTATATATTTCTGTGATGAACCAAAATCCCACTTTATTCCTCTACAGTTCTCTTTCCTTGCTCGTCTTGCCTTAACGACATCCCAAACTTTTGTTGGAAATAATTGATTGAATTTAAATTTCCTTCAAAGTTTAACAGGTAATGTTACAGTATAAATTTCCTACCAAACACTAAGTAGGGAAATATCCATTAGTGAAATTAACGACAGCTTCTAGGTAGCTAACAATGTGCAGTATACAGTAGGGCATGGCTGATGAGCACTGCAGTGGGTGATATTTCATTATACAAATTAATGCTCACATTTTAATGGGAAAGTCACATAATGAATCTCGGCTTCAGTGACAGCAATTAGAGACACAGATTGTCCCCTTCTGGACAAGGCACTGTTTAGCAATAAGCAGCTGTGTGAAGAGTCTTCAGGTTTACAACATATATATGCTTTGGGGGAATTACGGTACAATTTATATTAATGTACTGATGCCTCACTGCAAAGCCTCCGCCATATTTATCTCTCCTGGTAGTGACTAAGTGATGAGGTGTGGGGAGACTAAATAAATACCAAACAGAGGATGCAAATACGGGGAAACATTCGGTTACTCAATCTAAGTGAAAACACTTTTGGAGAGTTAGCAAAAAAATCCCAAACAGCAACAACAATAGAAGCATGTGGCATTTCTTAAAAGCCTCATGAAGTGGTTTCCAAAGGGATCAATGGGAACCTACCAGCTAATTTTGGAGAGTGATGTTGGGAACTTGCTATGAATAGCCCCAAAACGACTCCCTAGAATGTAAGGGTTCCTTTGGCTTATCAAGTACAACGTGGATTCTGAGTGATGAAAACCATGACTGTGTAAAAATAGGGACTACGAATGAATGAAACTGCTCGGTCAGGTATTACTAGAAATTTCTGATGTGGTTACTTGGAGATGTTACCAAGGCTGTTCCAAGGTTGAATGTACATCTTACGCTCTACGTCAGGGGCGGCTGGTTCCAGTAAGATGGTTTCAGTCGTTTCATTAGTCCATTGCAATGATGAGCCAATGGTTTTTTATTTTATGCCTTTTCTAGCAAAACTCTCTTCTAGAAAGACACTGTTTGGGCCCATGTCTTATTCTATCAAAAGATTGGAGGTTTCCCCAAAGAAGCCCACCAGTGTCCTGCCCTCCTTCCTTTGGTGGGGGAATGGCTCCATACTGGCCGTCCTCGCCCAGACACAGGCCCAGAGGGCTGTCCACTTCTGACCAGCCTGCAGAGTAAGGTCCCATGGCCCTCACAGGGTTTGAAAAGTCCGTTAGTGGCGCCAATAGTGAGAGACCGGGATTTTGCACGTAGAAATCCGATGTGTGGCTTTTCCTGGAGAGTCAGCGGCCTCGTGCCCACTGCCGGTTGGGCTTTGTGGCGGCTGCCCTGTAGGAGAGGCATTTCGCCCCCAGCCTGCTGTTGCCCCTGGGCCTGTGATCTGCCTGGCTCTGAGGCCTGTGAGTATGTGGCTCCCACAGTGGGCAGGCACAAAGACAGAGAGTCCCAAACATCATAGAGGTGACCAGAGGGCTCATGACCCCTTGGAAAGTGCGGGGCAGCCTGAGTGACCACCCAGTAGTTTTGGACTCATTTATGGCCTAAGTGGCTCATCCATCAACTGGACAGAGCTGCTGGCAGGGTCTGGGGTTGCCAGCCTGAGGCTGCACAGGCAACTCCTTTCCGAGTCTTGGGCAGAAGCCACTGGGTGAGACAGGGCTGGACGCCCACGGACGCACTCCTGGGCAGAACCTGGGCTTGTTAGAGCCAGCCCAGTGTCGGTTTGAAGCATGTGGCCAGATGGGGGATGCTTACGGTGAATCAGCTCTCAGCACAGGTGGACTCACATTTGTCTGTCGGCCAAATCGAAGAGCAGACCTAACTGCATGTCAGAGCAGCTAAATGTGCTCTCAGGCCCTCCCCACCCAGTCTCCGCGGTGGTGAGAAGGTGGCGTTCTGAGCAGATGACATGTGCCCTTGGGGTAAGAATGCTGGTGTGTCCAGTGGAAAACGAAGCCTTGGGCTGCCTGGAATTCTCCAGGGGGCACACTCACCCCAGGCGGCTCGTCCCTGGGTTTGCTGGCCAGCCGTGCACCCCGGTGGGGCCAGTGTGAGTCCACGGGCTCCCCAGTACCCCTCACAGACTTGAAGCCAGGAGAGGTGAGGGAGGCTTCCAGGCAGAGGGCAGGAGTGGTTATTCAACTCACGAGGGATTATAAAGAAAATCACGTCAGGGTTTTGGTTTGTGCGTTAAAACGCAAACCCAAGGGGGATTGGTTTACCCCGTGGAGCTTCACTCTGCAGCATTTGCCTGGGGAATTGGGGTGATAAGGAGCAGTGACCCAAACAAAGCCTTGTGGGATATGCATGGGGAGGTGGCATGTGTGCAGGGCAGAGGAGGGTGGGGATGGCTTGCTGGCCCCTGGGTGGGCCATGTGCAGTCACATTGCTCTCGGAAACTCACTGAGGAGCCCCTAGTTTCTCAGGGCCAAGACCCTTGGGGACTCAAATGCTAAGGACAGAACGGACCCTGCTCATTTCTCAGCTATGAGCAGTGCAGCTGCTGGCTAAACTTCAGAAGGGCTGTGGGCTGAGTGGAGATGCTCTCCTGCACTGTGCACATGCACGTGTGTGTGCACACATGTATTTGTGTGCATGCATGTGTGCTGGTGTGTGTGATGTTTGGCAAGTGTGTGCATCTGTGTGTATGTGTGTGTGCATGTGTGTGTATAAGCATACATGTGTGTGCATGTGTGGTATGTTTGATGTATGGTGAGTGTGTGTGTCTGTGTGTGTGTGCACGCATGTGTGGCATATGTGTGATGTATGGAGTATATGGGCATGTGCCTGTGTGTGAGTGTGTGTAATATATAGAGCATGTGTGCATCTGTGCATGTGTGTGCACGTGTGTGTATGCATGTGCGCCTGTGCTTGTGTTTGAATGTGTATGATGTATACTGTATGTGAGTATGTGAATACACTTGCTTTAATAACCACGTGACATGTCTCCTCTGAAAGCCAAATGGGCGGGACCTTGTCTCTCTCTTCTGCTTCATTCAATTCCCTCCTGACTTGGGACGTGGGAGGTGTACATTCATCCATCCGTTCATTCAATCAGAAAACATGTGTGAATGAATTTCCACTTTTTTGGGTGTGCGGGTGTGTACACATATGCACACATGTGTCTGGGTTTTAGAGCTCACATGAGGCCTCTGGGAGCACCTGCTGCAGCCTCCCACCGCACTGGCCCCAAGGTGGGACTCGTGTGCCCAGGGGTCTCTGGTCCCCCGTTCAGACTCCCCAAGCACCTCCTGGGGTCCAGAGGTCCATGCACCCTTCCCTGCTAAGCCCTCCACAGTCTCTACTTAAAAGGCCACTTCCCAGGGAGGCTGTGCACTGGCTCTCCACCTAGGCTTCCCGAAGGCCATGTCGGGGGCTTTGAGAGATGTGGATGCGCAGTCTGAACCCTGGGCTGATTAGCAGAGTTTCTGGAGGGAGGAGGGGGTGGTCTAGGTGTCGGCATTTTTTAAAGCTCCCTAAGCAGTTCCACTTTAGCTTTGCAAAGTGTAATCTTTCCACTGTCGGCATCACAGTCACTATAGATGCTGGTGAAAAATATGCACTGTGGCCCCCACCTCAGACCTGGGGATCAGGACTGGTGCTGACACTCCCCTGAGGACTCTAGTGTACAGCGCCGTGTGAGAACCGCTGCTCCGGTGTGCATTTCAAGTGTGTGTCCTTGGGAACAGGCGCAGCATCCGTGCATCATGCACCCCACCCCACCCAGGCTGCAGGCAAGTCCACATCTCTCTCTGTGGCTCCCGCTGATGAATGCCCGTGCGTTGTCCACAAACCCTGATTTGATTAATGATTAAGATGCACTTAGTCACTTCCAGGTGCATTTCTGAGCTGCAGACAGTCCCACTCAGTCCCTGAAGCCCCCACCCCCTGGATTCCCACTAAGCCGCGTGCCCGGATGCCGGCCCTCATCAGGCTCCCCTGTCACCTGGCCCACCACCACTGCCTAGGCTCCCCCAGGCCACCGGGCTCCGTCCACAACACCTGTCCCACTGAGGATGCCCTGGCCTCTGGTGTGACAGCCTTACACGGGATTGAGTCCAAGTCGTGGGAAATGGTGCCCGGAGCCATGCTCACCTTTGCCTCAAGGGGAGAGGGCCCCATCTAGGTCCGTGCCACTGGTTAGCAGAGCTGACTGAGCTTTCCGCTGGGAGAAGCAGGGCCAGCTGGACCCCCTTCCCGGACCCAAAGACCGTCCGTTGAGCTGTGCAGTGCAGGCCTGCAGCTGCTCTCATGTATGGAGCGTGAGACCGGCATACAATCTGCAGGTGATGTGGGGTCCGCTGCTCAGGACCTGGGCTCCGGTCGAGTCCAGGCACCCCCAGCCCCTCGTCAAATGCCCCCCGCCTGGAGAATGGGAGGCTGAGAGCAGGCCCAGGGGAGTGCCTTCAGAACCCCCCGGCTCACTGGCGATGTGCTCGTGCTTTCCACTTCAGTCTGTGTTACAATCGGAGAGGACGGGGCGGGGACACTGGGCTTCCTTGGAGAAGTCATTGTGCTGATTGACAGGGCGCTATTGTGAGCAAGCTAACAGGCACTGTCCCAGTCCGAGTCCCTCCAGAGAGCCTTCCACTCCGAAGTCCGGAAAAGGCCCTGGTTTGCTGGCACATTCTTGGAAGATACTGGAATCCACATTCGTTCAGCCTCCTCTCTTCCTCCAGCCCAATGTGGACTCATCTAAGTCGTGGGTGCTGGCATCTTTTCTGTGGTGTGAAGAACAGTAGAAGTCGGGTGTAGACTTTAAGTAAATATTTAATTCAGGAAAATGGTCTTATGTGTTTTAAAACACTCCGTAAGCTATTTTTATTCTCTGGAAAGCCCTTATTACAGGTAAATTACACATTTCACTACTGGAGCGTAAGGTGGGCTGTTAGTACAAATTTAAGGCACTACAAAGACCAGTAGATAATGTTCATTTCAAATACAGAAACTAAGTATGTTTTGTACCTTTTTATTACTCATTTTCTTTTAAGTTTTATTGACTACTTTTTATCTTAACTATATGTCTTTACATGCTGCAGTCATAATGCACCATAATGGTATTAATATTTTATAGAATCGGTATTTATAGTTCTTTATTTAGAAACAATGCAGTAGGTCTGCAGATAGCTGAGCCCGTCTGGAATGGTGCCCTCCAAATAATGATAAATTACTCGTGCAGCATGCCATTTGCTAATTATATCCATGATTTACTGCAGAGCAAGACTTAAATCATTCATTTCAGTCTTGCGTAACAGTGCCATAAAATTTTTAGGTTTAAAAATGGTTTCCATGTGTATAATTTAAACAAATTTTAGAGCTATTGTACACACAAAATATCGTAACCACCCATTTGTTACATACTTTGTCTTTTTAAACTTCTACTTTTAATGATCACTGTGGTTGAAATTATTATGCTTAATTTTCATAATCATAGCTTTTAAATCTGCAGCCATTTTCACATGTTAGATAAAGAAAAAGATAGCTAATTGTGTGTAGATAGTATGTCATTCCTGAATAGTCCCAAATGGTACAAAATCATTAAAAAAGCTTAAGAGTACGAATTATTCTTCTATTAAGAAACAGTTGTTCTCCAACTAATTATTAGTTTGAGCTGCTTTGTTTCCAAGAACAAATGTTGATCCTTGTAGCCTTGTTCAGCACACCACAGTGACATAAACACTTTTTTTCTCTCCTCTGTCCAAACCTTGCAGGTGAGAAGCCCTACAAGTGTCCCCACTGTGATTATGCCGGCACTCAGTCCGCGTCCTTAAAGTACCACCTGGAGCGGCATCACCGCGAGCGACAGAACGGAGCCGGGCCCCTGGCCGGGCAGCCCCCAAGCCAAGACCCCAGGGAGGAGCTGCCCAGCAAAGCTGCTTTGTTTATCAGGCCAGACATCCTGAGGGGGGCCTTTAAGGGCCTTCCCGGGATTGACTTCCGCGGTGGCCCTGCCTCTCAGCAGTGGACGTCAGCGGTGCTCTCGTCCAGTGACCACCCTGGGCAGGCCACTGGCATGTCTTCCGAGGCGCCTTCAGACACACTGAAAGGATCCGATCTTCCTTCCAAAAGCACCCACTTCTCCGAAATTGGAAGAGCCTATCAAGGTATCGCAAGCAATGGTGTGACTTTCCAAGGGTCCCTGCAAGCATTCATGGACAGCTTTGTCCTAGGCTCCTTGAAGAAGGAGAAGGACAAGAAGGACAAAGCGCTGGCCGAGCCTGCCTCCACGAAGGCCCACGGGACGGACGGCGGTGAGGACAAAGGGGGCGGGAAGGCGGCCCTGCGGAGGCCGGAGAAGTCCCAGTACGAGCCTCTGGACCTGTCCGTGCGGCCCGATGGTGCGTCCCTCCCGGGCGCCCAGGTGACGGTGCAGGACAGCGTCGCGTGGCATGGCTGCCTGTTCTGTGCGTTCACGACATCATCTATGGAGCTGATGGCCCTTCATCTCCAGGCCAACCACCTGGGCAAAGCCAAACGCAAGGACAGTGCCCTGGGGGTGGCTGTCACCTGCCGAGAGCAAGCCCGGGAGGCGGGCAAAGCGGCCGTGCTGCCCTCAGTGCCGCCCACCAAGGAGACGGCCCTCGCCAACTTGATGGGGCCTCTGGACTCTGCTTCCGAGAAGATGGCCCAAGGACAGGTCAAAGAGACTCTGGGGGAGCAGAAGAGTGGCCCATGGCCCGGCCTCATGGACCCCACTGTCTGTAACTTCCCGACAGACTTCTACAAGCCGTTTGGCATCTACCCAGGTGTCATGGGCTCAGGGGCTTCCAGCTCCGGCCCCAACCAGGGGCCTGATGGGAAAGCCCAGCCAGAGGACGACACGCCCATCCTGATCCCCGACGCCGCACACAAGGACACTGCCGACGATCTCTCCGACATCGCCTCCTCGGAGGACGTGGACTCCACCGTGGAGGAGAACAACGATGAAGAGGAGATCGAAACGGAGCCGGAGACGGTGAGCAAGCCACAGTCTGCCCTCAGCGAGGACGGCAGCCGCGACGGCGGGGAAGGCTTGCTTCCCGCAGGCGCCCCTCAGCCCGTGCAGGCGCTGGTGGCACCTTTCCCCCAGGCGTCCGAGAAGCAGTGGCACGGCCCGGGCCTCCTCGCAGCACAGGACCCCTCGGCGGGCCTGGAGAAGCCGGTCAACATGCTGTCGGTCCTCAGGGCCTACGGTTCTGACGGCTTAGCCGCCTTTAATGGACTTGCAGGTGGGACAGCAAATGCTGGATGTGTCAAGAGGCCGGACTTGTGCGGTGAGTTCTAGAACCCTCGCCTTTCAGTGCGTTTCCCACACATGAGTGCTGAGTGTGCGTTTCTAAAGGCGGGCTGACTCCCCAGGCGCTACGCACAAAGGGGCCCCAACAATGCAGCGCAGACAGTCGTGAAGGTCAGAGTCACTGGGGTGCAGAGCTGGAGCTTGGGGTCCCGCCTGCCCGGAAGGCGTGGGCAGTGGGGGCGCCGTTGCAGTGTGAACGGCTCCTGGTTTTAGTCTATTTCTCGAATGGGGAAAATACTTAAAAACAAAAGGTAAAAGAGACATGGTAACTTGCAAACTTTCCAGTATTTTCAGCTTATGCGTAAGAGGCGCTACACCGGCTTACTGCCTTGCTGGGCCAAGCCTGCTTCCTTAGGCCGTACACTGCCTTAGAGGGTAAGCCACCCTGACCACACGTAGAAATAAAGCGACCGCCTCTCCGAACAGGGAGATGGCTTGGGGGCGGGGGGTTTCTGGTTCACCTGTAGACATACAAACGGCAGTGACTGTGACTTTGGCCTTCTACGATTGCCTTCCGTCCACCTATCTCTTCACCTGTCTGTCTGTTGCTCTGACAAAGTATGTGTGGTGCCGTGCTGGTTGGGGGGTGGTGACCTGTGTGTCTCAGATCCATGCCTGCCTCATCTTGTGGGAAAACTGGTACTCCTCTACCTCCTTAAAGGATGCGGTTACCCCCCGGCCCCCAGGTATTCCTGATCTCAAGATGTTATAATACATTGGAAGCCTAGAGTTGGATCAGATGAATGTCAGTGGGCAGGGGCCATCACAGGCCTTGCCTTGGCACTCAGGTACTCTGGCCGGAAGGCATCCTTCCCACCAGAAGCTCAGTACTGGTCCCAGCCTGAAACACCCTCGCTGCAGGCAAGTGGCCGCAGGTGTACATCATCACCTGGCACACCTGTCCACCTTTGATCTGTGGCTGGACTCCTGGAACTTGACTTCACTGGTGGGGAGGGGAGTGTTTCTCAACCTCTGACTCCTGACGTCCTTTTAGCACCCAGCAGGGTCAGGGAGCTGGACTTGGTGCATAATTTAAACTGATATATTTCTTTCCCCCTCTCCCTCCTTAATGCACTAAGAACTGGATCAAGCAGTCAGAAATACTTTTTGAATTGTCAAAAATCACTAAATGGATTTCTGACAGCTCAAAAAAATATTGACAGTTCCTTATGCTGAGTGACTCACAAGGCCCCGTTAAGCAGGACCCCCAGTTCTATTTTTAGCCACATACAGTCCATTACTTTCGAAGCTGTTAGAAACAATATTTAAAAGACAGAGAAAAGGGTTTTATGTCGGTCCAATTTTTTTTTCCCTTTTCTTCTAAGGGAGTGACTGTTAAGTCTTTTTTTTTTTTTAATTGTTGTTTTACATTTCTGATTGCGGTGGTTTCTTTTTTATTGTTCTTTGGGGTTTTTGTTTTTTGTTATTTTTTAGTCTAGTTTCAGTTCTTCCAGATACCTAAGTAGGATCCTCATCCCTGCCAGGAATCCATGCATCGGAGAAGATGAAAAACTGGCGTGCTCATAAGGTCCTTATTACTGAGAGGCGCTCCCATCCCCCTATTGGTTTTCCCATTGTCCCGTCAGTGCTGAAGGAGGGCTGCCTGCCTTTCAGGAGATTTGGCACCAAGTGAGGGGTGGGGGGCAGCATCCCAAAGCCTGCTCTGTCTGTGAGCCCCTTCTCTCAGAGCTGCAGCTCGTAGGCACTTCTCACTCCTCCCAAAATGGGAGCTCACCCCCGCACCCCCAGCGCACACACACACACACACACATTTCCTGGGTACGTGCAGAAAACTTTGCTTGGTCAGCCTTTCAGCCACTGGGCTACAGACCCTGGGATGTAAGTTGGGCCCCTCTCCAGAAGCGGAATGGAAACCTCAGGCCAGCCAGGCCAGAGAGCACCCTGCTGGCTGCCCAGCTGAGGGTCCAGGTCGCACTGCTGGACCTTACACTCGGGGAGATACCAGAAGTAACTGTGGCCGGAAACCACCTGCTTTTAGCCAGCGCAAGTTCTGTTTCGTTTGCCTGTTTCTTCACACCCTCCTGCTTTAGCTGCGAAGCGAGAGGAAGGGCCTTCTCGGGGCGCGTGTTTCTTGGGGTGGGGTGCAGGCATTGCTCTCTCTCCAGGATGGGCCCGACCCTGACCAGCCCTCCCCTCCCCACCAAAGCCCTCTTCCTAGTTCCCTGGTGGCCGCTGTAGTGCCCCAGTACCCAGGGGGGCCGGCCGGCCTTTCTAAGAGCTGCTATCTGGGAGGAAAGCTTCAGTCCAGTGGGCTACCACGTGGGCATTTTTCTCACAGTCAGGTTCACTCTCTTTGTAGAATTTCAAGAAGCACAAGCGACAGTTGAAAACTTTAAAACCCTGTTGGCTTGACTTTGCAAGAGGCACAAGGAGCCGTCTTCCTAAAGCTTGTCCCGCCACCCTGCTCCACTCAGAGGAGACGTGGGCTCCAGACGGGCCGGCCAGCTTGAGGCCTGCTCTGCTCACGATGCTGGGCTTTGCCAGACCAGAGTTGTTCCCGAATTTCTCATCTCAGGAGAGCTTGGGGTCTGATTTCTTAGTCAACCCGGTCTCCACTCAAATGCCCCCAGACAGAGGCTGGTGGGAGGAGCCAGTGTCCACGTGTGTCTGTCCTTGTGGGGTGCGGGCATGTTTGAAGAAGCATCAGTACAAAGCTCGTTCAGATCGCGTGGACGCCCCACAGAGCTCAGCATTCCCGCTGATACTTGCTGGTGACGGGAAACGTGGCTTCTCACGCTCCATCTGGGGGTGACAGGCGTGCAGGCGGCCCTACTCCTGGCACTTCCCCCATTCTGCCTGGCTGCTTCCTAACTTTTATGGCTCTGGTCCTCTGTGTCTTGGTGTCACGGGCCTGGGGTCCTGGCCAGTGTGCACTGCCCGTTCCCGGCTGGTGCACTAAACCTGGTGCACACGAGAGACACACCAGGAGACGGGCCGGCCCGCCGCTGGGGCAGGAGTGGGCTGTAGCACGTGCCGACGCTGAGAGCCTGAGCGTGGATTTTCAAAATGTCCTTCTGCAGAGAACAGGGCGTTCACCTGTCAGGTGCCTTGCTCATGGCCCGAGGGGAGCTTGTGCAAGGGGAGCTTGGAGCCGGAGAACAGGCACCATTGCTTCTGGAGTGGGTCAGGTCCCACTAGGGCCTGACCTCGTCATGTGAAATCCTGCTCCAATCAGAGCTCTCGTTTCTTGAGGTGACCCCAGGCGTGGCCCACATCTCTTATTTCTGTTGAAGAGCTTGACGTACAGGGCCACTGTCATGCTGTCGGTGAACGCGGGTGCGTCCTCAGGTTTGTTGGAAGGTGTTTGAACTTGGTTTTGTAACGGGGCAGGATCCACATGACTACAGAGGGTGCCAAAAAATGTATACACATT
Source organism: Aselliscus stoliczkanus (assembly GCA_033961575.1). Classification (NCBI taxonomy): domain Eukaryota; kingdom Metazoa; phylum Chordata; class Mammalia; order Chiroptera; family Hipposideridae; genus Aselliscus; species Aselliscus stoliczkanus. The sequence continues at coordinate 55,031,487 of CM066732.1, forward strand.
TTAAGAAAGTAAAAAAAGCTATTAAAATTGTAACACTCAGTATATACAGATAACAAAAGATGAATACAAGTCACATTTGACTTCTGCAATTACAAGAGGTGCTCGGAGTGGTTCCCATCAGCGTCCAGATACTTCTGATTACAGCAAACTGCTGCTTGGGCATAGATAACATCGCTTAAAATGTGTTTACATTTTTCTGGCACCCCCGGTATTTTATTGGGGGCAAGACAGACCAAAGCAGTGCTTAGTTCCACTGACAAGACAGAGCGGATGACCCCTTGTCCGATCCGAGGAATCTGATGAACCACTGGGTCATCCCGTAGCGTGGAGATCCGAGAGAGAACCGCAGGCCCGGGCTCCAGGAGCACTGGGCAGCACAGTGGGGCTGGCCGCTCGCGAGGTCGCACAGTTCGTTTCACCCAGAGTCTGTGGGTCTGGACAGTAAGTAACCAGGTCAGCCCTGCTCCCCGCCTCTGGACCCTAAGGCAGATGGCTGGGGCCGGTGTGTGCTGTGTCTCGCAAGCAGTGTCCCTCTTTGCCCTCTGGTGAGCCCAGAGGTAAGGCTGATGAGGGGATTAAAGGCAGACGGTGGGAAACGCAGTGAGAAGAGCACATCTTCCCTGCGCCCCTTCCCCCCGCCCCCCGACTTCTGCTCAGGAGCCACGGCTCAGGGAAGCCAGGCTGAGCCAGGACAGCCTGTCAGCCCGTCTGTCCTGGGCACAGGGCCTCATGCAGCGCCTCTCAGACAGGGCCTAGGAGGCAGCGAGTGAGAAGGCAGGGTCAGTAACAGCAATAGCCCCAATGTTCCCAACCTGTTATTCTCAGGTTATTGGGAAGCTGGCCTCCATAACCCCAAGAGGAAGCGATCTCTCATAGCAGCGAGGGAATTGGAACCCCGTTTCCGAAAAGGAGAAAAAAGATAGGGTCCATTTACCCTCTTTCCTAATATGTTCTAAAACGTGTAATGAGCTGTACCCAGGTAACCGAGCTGCACTCTCTAAAATGTAACTTTTGTCCCCGCAAAGCCTTGTTATGTCCAGCACAGGCAGTCTGAAAAGATTCACTGTTTTACCAGCCGTGCAGTCTAAAGCAGGGGTTGGCAACTCTTTTTTCTTTTTTTTGAGGGCAGTGTCACTGGCCCTCACATGTGGGACCCGAACCGGGGCCGCTGGCTTCCCAAGCCAGCACTTAACCACCGCACCACTCGGCCGGCCCGGTAACTCTTTTCTTAAAAGGCCAGACAGTGAACCCCTGTGGGTCGCAGCCCTAAGGCCTCTGCTGCAAAGCCAGCGGTGCCCGGTCACCAGTGCAGCCACAAGCAGTGAGCAGACACATGGGCCTGGTGTGTCCCAGGAAACTGTTTATAAAAACAGGCATGGGGCTTGAATCGGCCTGCAGGTTAGCCCACTCCTGCTCTAGTGTCATGAGGGAGGTGTTGCTGTGTTTGTCCCTTGAGAAGACAGGCAGAAACCTGCCCGCCCTTAACGCCACCTGCCAAGGCAGGGAGGGCCCTGGTCAGCAGGGCTCCGTCTGTCGCCGTTTAATGCTGAAGTCAGAGGTGCGACAGACATCCCAGAGCGAGAAGACCTGGGCCCCCAGCTGCCCGGCGCCCCTGTTTCTGGAAGGCCCCTCTCTGCCTGTGCATTAAAGACTCCCAGGAGAGCCGCCCTTCCGTGACGCACGGCGGTTCCAGAGCCGCCAAGGCGGGCCGAGGACGCAGGGGCTCGAAGGCCAGCTTGCCCTGGAAAGCCTTTGCTCAGTGATGGGCAGACTGTGCGGATGGACTGGCACAGCGGGCGATGCGCTCGGCTCAGTGGCTCTCGGCTGAGTTGGTGTTTACAGTGCAGGTGAATGTCCACTTCGGAGAGAGCGGTGCCTGAGCCCAAACCCCTCTTGGTGGCAGCCTCCCTTCAGCGCCGGGCAGCACAGCTCTTGCTTCCCTTCAGGGCCCTCAGGCTTGTGTCCTCGTCCCTGCATGCCGGGGCATTGGTAGCTGTTTCCTGGTATGTGGGAATGTCAGCGTGGAAGGTGACATCCATGTGCTGATGACATGCCTTCACAGTGGTCACACCAGCTCTGCTCCTGATGGAAGGCCGGTGCTGCAGGGCACGAAGTAAGGGTCACCTCCTCAGTCTGACCAACAGTGGCCAGGGTCTGTGGTCAGTTAGGGGTTTCCCAGGTGCCATGGCAGGGGCGTGAAAGCACAGTGACAACTGCTGTGTGTCTGTGTGAACACCTGAGCAGAGGCTGCTGATCCCACGCCTGTGGCTCAGGTGGGGCCCTGAGAAAGGTTTCTTTTGGAAAGTGGTGCAGGAAGAGACACGGCACCGGAGTCTGCCAGGGGTGGGCCAGGGCCCGGCTGTGGTGTCTTCTCTCTGGAGCCGCCCCGGGCAGCGGTCCCTCCTGCCCCTCTTCAGGAGCTGATGCGCCAGCGGCCACCTGCAGAGACTTTGGGCGACGCTCACCTTGGCCCTCGCTCTCCCTGCTCGGTGTCGCTGCTCACACGTCGGCCCTTGGCTCCCACGGTCCAGCCCGCTCCCAGTGGCGGTGTCCAGGGCCTATGGCAGACCCCGTTCGGCATGTCCTGTATGTTGGTGCAGATCTGGCCGACTCGGGGCACGCGTGGGTGCCTCCTCCAAAGCCTCTGGCCTGCAGCGTGTTGACCAAGGCGCGGCCTCTTTGAAGGGTAGCCCTCTCTAAATTCTTTTGCGTTCCTCTGTTCCTCCCCTTCCCTCTTTCTGAATTAAATGGGAATGCCACTGGCATGATGTCGTTTGCACTGCAGGATGACAGGGCTGTTGTGTGAATACCATTGTATTTGCCAAGTGATCCACTCCCCATTTCAGAACAAACAAATGGACGGTGTCTGTAAGTCAGCAAACACTGGTGACATTTAGCCTTGTTTATGTTGCTTTCCTTTTGCTGCATATTTTTGGCTCCAAAAGCTACTGTCTGATTCAACAGTGCCTCCGAAGCAGGAGAAAAGTCTGGTAGCTTTCACTGTGGTTGCCGTGTCCATATTCTCTCTGGCTTCATGACACCTGCTCCCAGGACCAAGCCAGGGCGGGTGAGGAGGGCAAGAACTCTTTGGCTCAACACGTGCGTGCACACACACTCACACTCACTCACACACGCTCACACTCACACACACTCACACTCACACTCACTCACACTCACACGCTCACACTCACTCACACTCACTCACACGCTCACTCACACTCACACTCACTCACACTCACACTCACACTCACTCACACTCACTCACACACTCACACACACACCTACCACGCTACAGACACACTCACACATTCACATACAGACACACACTCACACACACTCACATACCTACCACACTACAGACACACACACTCACACATTCACATACAGACATACACACACACACTCACATACCTACCACACTACAGACACACACACACATTCACATACACACACACTCACATACCTACCACACTATACACACACACTCACACACACACCCTATATTTACACACACACATTCACATACATACAATATACATGCCACACATACTCACACACACACCACACACACACCACACACACACCACACACATACCACACACACTCACACATACACACACACTTATACATATTCACACACACACCACACACATACCACACACACTCACACACACACTCACACACACTCACACACTCACACACACACCCCACATACTCACACACTCCACACACTCACGCATTCACACTTTTCCTCTCTGGTAATGACCTAAGATTAGGAGGGAGGAGAAGAAAGTGAGAGAGCAGAGCGTTGTCAGAACGGACACCCACGTCCCCGGGGAAATGCCAGGCCCCGCCAGCCCCACGCGGACAGGCCCAGTGTGGCCCCCGCTGTCAGGTGCTGGGTGCAGGTGCCCTGGGCTGAGCACACTTGGGGTGCCGAGTGAAAGGCATGGCTGAACCGCCAGCCCTCTCGACACATGCCGCATCTTAGCTGCCGAAGGGACCGGATTCTTCCCTTTTTATATTCAGATGCTGTGTGCAAGCCCGGGCTTCAGATGGTAGTAATTATTTCCTATTACTTACGCTGATCGGCGGTACCTTTATGCCTAATTGCCAACCTGCTCTCATCATGTAAACTATTCTTGCTTTAGCCGGGGATGGAGGGACCAAATTTTATAAATATTGCTTTATTGTCATTATTCCATTAAACAGTTAGGGAATGTGGCCCTGCCCTTGCTTTCGAATGCCTCTAGCCCCCTTGCTTTCCAGATTGTTTAATGAGTCTGCACATTTTCTTGCAGGTAAGTGACACCCCCTGTTCTAGTCGCACTAGCTGGACTTGCCCTTGTGTGTCCGTGCTCCTTGGTGGCTCTCTGCGGCTTGTTAATTGCGTAAAGTCAAGACGAGAATGTATACACATATGTGTGTTGAATAAATAATGACTGTTGGCACAGGTACGTGTATACGCCTGGCACACCAGCCTGCAGTGTGCGTGGCAGAGAATCAGGGAGTCTAAAAATACTGGCCCATATGTCCCACTGTTACTTGGATTGCGAAGGCTCAGTGACTGCAACGGGAGAGAAGATGCCCTCAAAGTTGGGGACCCCGAGTGACATATGCTGGTGGATTGGCGGTCCCTCACCTGCGGGAAACCTGACAGGGGCCTGCGATGTCTGCTCGCATAGCTTCTAGAGATGGCCCTGCGCGGGTGTGGCTGGCGTTACTGCTGGTGTCTCCTCGTCCTGTGCTTTGTTAACACTTTAGAAGAATACAGAAAAGTGCGGTCTTTATCTTTCTCCATAGTATTTAAGCAGTAATATCGCTAGTTTAATATTGTGTCAGATCGTCACCTTAGCCAGGAACACACGACAGTCACCTTCGCGTGCACAGCTAGGAATGGCGGTGAAGGGGATGCGTGACCTTGTGTGGGCTGTGCTGCGCTTTGGAGGAGTGCTGTGGAAGTAACTAGAAGATACATTAAGGTGTTCCTGGTAACAAGGCATGTAAGTTGTAACAATTGTAGCTTTCTGAATACGTGTCAAACTATATCCTTACGTGTGCTGTATGCCGAGTTACAAGTTAGGTCGTTTATGAATGGAATGTAAAACAGTACTAAAAATGCTTCGATAACATCTTCATATTGCTAATAAAAAGCTGTGAAACTCCAGAGCATTTTGCGTCATTATGTTAATTCATTCCCCTCGTCCCTTACCCTTCTCTCTGTTGGAAGCCTCAAGAAGACCTGGCGGGCCGGCCGAGTGGCGCGGTGGTTAGGCGCTGGCTTGGGACGCCAGCGGCCCCGGTTCGGGTCCCACATGTGAGGGCCAGTGACACTGCCCTCAAAAAAAAAGAAGACCTGGCGGGTACTAGCTATGCTGTTCCCAGGCAACTTGTTTACGGGCCCCACAAGTAACGATTCACCAACACGCAAATGTGCAGGGCCCTCCTGATTTGGGTGGGGGGGCCAGACAAAAGGTGCATCTCTGTACAAGTGACTTGGGTGCTTGTCTAGACCCTGAGCAATCATGGGCCCCTGGGTAGGGGAAACTGAGGCATGGAGCATGTTCACTGCCCCAGGGATGTGAGTATGGTGCCAGGGAGAGTTCACCTACATCCCCTCCTGGGCTCTCAGCTTCTGGTGGCTCCCTGAGGCCAGCGTCACTTCCACTGGCATACGGCATCTCTGTGAGGTGTGTGTGTTCCCTCTGCTGCAGCCTGAAGCCCGTGTGGTTTGAGAAGCTACATTTGCGGCCCGCAAAGAGGGGCTCACCACCAGCCCATCGTTTAGGCAAGGGGCACCCTGGGAACCCCTCTGGACCAATGCCTCAGGCCTGGGACGAGGCGGGGGGAGTGGGATCTGTTGAAGGCTGCCGAGGCCTCACGCCTCTGCTCAGGATGGCACGAGTTGCCCTGGGCACTGACCACCCCTTGCAGTCAGTCTGCGCACTCCACAACCCTCTGACCCTCTGACACCATGCGCTGGCCTTGTTAGTCTGGTAGGGGTGGGCCCAGGAGTCAGGGCAGAGTGAGGACCGGCCTTGGGAAGGGAGCGGTGCGCCGAGGCGCAGGGCAAGCACCCTGGGGCAGCTGACTGGCGTCCGCTGTCCTCTCCTCGCTGCACGCGGCCCAGTCCCCCAACAGTCTCCACGCAGTTCCCCTTCCAAAGCAGGGGGAGCCTCCTGACTCTCTCCCCAGTGGTAACTTCTCGGGATTAAAGGAAACTTGGTGCATTTTTCTTCCACGAACCAAGGCCCAGCCTCCCCCTTCCTCTCATTTCAAGGCCTTTGGGCGCCTCCCGTACCCCCAGCACCCCCACCCCGCCTCCCCTCCCTGCCTCCCACAGTCGGGTGCTCAGGAATATCCAGTCTTCTGCTGCCGTGAGTGGCTGGGTGGCCCCAGGCCTGCGGGATCAGCTGGCTTCATTTCACGGCTCTGTGCGGGGACTGGCAATCCTGTTTCCTGCCCCCCTGCACCCCACCGCTGCCATGGGATTATAGCAAGGCCCGCCTGTCTGGACTCACACGTGGGGTAACCACAAGCATCGCCTCCTGGATTGGATCTGCCTTTGGCCTGGCAGCCTAGACCCACCCTTCCCGGCGGGGATGACCCACTGGTCCCAGGAGGACAAGAGGCCCCCTTGTAGATGAGGGTGGGGTTTCAAGGAGGTGACTGGCTACGGCGGCCCAGGCCGAGGACGAGAGGGTTGGTCTGGTCTTCATGGAGACACAGGGGCTCAAACCCTCTTCATTTCATGTGCTGGGAAATGTTTGCTTCGGTACCATTTGGATATTCCAAAGTACCTGAAAGAATCCAACTTGGGGGCGTGATTATTGCTTATGTGAAGTCACTGTTTCTCAGTCATCACGGTGATTAAATTACACTCCTTCCTGTGCAGCGGCCCACTGGTGAGATTGGCCCTGTGTGGGATGTTCTGCCCTGTGATGAAGCTGTGTGCTTTTTTGAGGTGAAAGTTGGGGAACTCAGCACAGTTTCTCGGTTAGCAGAAGTGCCCCCCATTTGTGTGGCCAGATGCTGGCTGCTTTCTGAGGGGCTCGTCCACTGGGCTGTGTGTGTGTTGTCCGGACACACCCTTCTAATAGCAGCCCGCTGCTCCCTAGGTTAAGTTTCCTTTTTGAACTTCTGTTGTTGTCAAATTAATATAATGTGCTCTCAATTATCCACATAAAAGGAGAAAGGCAACCAAGCGGGGAAAGCAAATTTGCAATTAATTTACCAAATTATTGCTCTTTTCATATGATGGACAAGTTGCTTTTCTCTTTTGACTCAAGTGTTTTGCGTGTCCTGCGGGAGGCCTGGGCAGATCACAAGGCCAGGCCGCGCTGAGGTGCTCCCGCACGTGGGGCAGGCCTGGAGGCGGGTGTCTTGCCAGGCTGCACGGGTCTCTTGGGTAGTTAGGGGCTCACGGAACGGGGGGTTCTCCCTTGTCCAGGAGAGAGTCCACTCATCGGCCTTCTCAGGCCTCATTGCTGACCTAGTTAGGTCTCCCCAGAGCAGACCCTGAAGCAAGGATGCGCGTGCGTGGGTGAGAGCGCCGGAGAAGTGGGAGGCTGGCCCGGGTACGTTATGAGAGGGTGGCCACGGCTCAGGATTGGGTGCAGTGTCTCGGGCCCCTCTAGTGTTCTGTGCAGTGCTCGCCTCAGAGTCACCCCGAAAGTCGAAGCAGCTGCGGTATGCAGCCCCGAGCTCTGCAGCTGTCATCAGGTGAAGGACCTTCCAGCCCGCCCCACAGCCGAGCAGTCTGCTTAGGACCAGGGAGAGACAAGAGGTCGCTGGCTGCCTGAGGCCGGGAGCTGAGGGTGGGACACGGCAGTGTCCACCACACGTGGGAGCCTCGGGCCTGGAGGCCTTGGCGCCCTCGGTGCACTGCCAAAGGTCACCAGTCGGCCAGCGCCAAGGACGGGCGCACAGTCCGTGACTCGGAACATTGAGAAGCGCAGCCCGTCAGCCTCGGGACGGGCTGACCTGGGCTCCAAGGGGCCTGTTTGGGGCGCCGCTCCCCGCCGGGGAAGGGAGAGGCCGCCTGGAAGCCCCCGTCTGCTCCTGGGTCCCACGCTCTAGGACCCCGTCCAGCCTTGACTTCTCAGGCGCCCCGGGCCCCGGGCAGGGCTAGCGTCCTCCTGCGGCCACTTGGCAGGGCCCCGAGGGGAGGCCAGCTGGCACTGCCCCGGGGACGTGGCCGCGTGGGATTTCTGCTTGGGCAAGGCCGGCTCCGCCGGGCGTGGGGCCCGTCACACAGATGTTTTTATTAGGTCGTAGGCAGAGCACTCAGGAATTTCTCTCCATTCTGGAAGTCAGTGAAAATACTTTTCTCAAAAGCAGGGAGCCGGTGCAACCACTCTGGGGCCTGCGGTGGTGCCAGAGAGCCGTGTGTTCGGCTCATTCTCCTTCCACTTTCACCTCTTGTGTTCACAGCCGAGCTTCAGGGGGATTCTCACGGAGGCTGAAGTGTGCTCACGCACTTCGCAGGTACCAGTGTGACAGCCCAGCGAGTCCCCTCGGCGGGATGTTTCCCCTGGGAGCCCTCCGCTCCCTCCCAGCGCCCGGCCGCTCGTACCGAGGAGAGCTGAGGCTCACGCCACACTCATTGCAGGTGTGGGGCGTCTCCGTACCTGTGACCTTTCCGCCTTCCATCCTAGGCGGTGCCAGCAGCTGCACCCCCCCCCCCCCAGTTTGGGACAGCGTGTCCTACCTCCAGGTGTGAACCGCTCAGGCCTTGGCTTTCGCTTCTGATTGAATGTAACTAGTCACACTTGTCTCCCTCCTGTGTCCTCAGGGGACACAGTGACTGTGAGTGAGGTGGAAGTCACCCCATTTGTGCCACCACACTGGCCCCAGACAGGCTCCCACGAAAGCTCAGAGCCCGCTGAGGCCCTGCCATGTGCGTGGGGAACCTGGGCAGGGCAGCGTGAAGTGGGCGCCACGGGCCTCGCCCAGTGCACTCCCCACCGAAGGCTTCTGTCCGGACAGCCGGCTGGGCTTCCTCTGTCCCCAGAGCGAACATCTCCTTAGAGGGCCCCGTGAGGGTGTCCGGTGACCCCAGGCCCAGGAAGTGCACAGAACAGCTGTGTTCCCTGTGCTAATGCTGCCAAGGATTTACAGGTGGAGTTTCACAGGTAAAAGTCCAGTGGTCAGCCAGTGGGAGCGGAGTTCTCGTAACACTGGCTCTTGCTTTACATGAGAACTTCGGGCTGAAAATGTCGTCTCTAAGCCACACTCAGGCGATCAGTCTTAAACCACAGGGGAGTTTTCTGGAGGACCTTGGGGGGGGTGCCCTTGCAAAGTGAGTAATTACCTCTCGTTTGCACAGGTGGAACAGCTGGAGTTCCCTGACTTGGGTGGTTTCTGAAGTCCCTGGCTCTTTGTCTTGGCAGGGGGCTTTTCCACAGGAGACGCGTGAGGTGCTGACAGGCAGGCCGACCTGGCCTCGGCATCCTGGAACCCAGGAGACGGGGAGGCTCCTGGCTCTGGGGCGGGAGGGGGGGTCCCGTGGGCAGAGGGCCCGGCAGCCTTCTCCAGGCCTGAGGCAGCGCCCGAGTGCAGGGAGCAGCTGGGACCTGCCGCCTGCCAGTGTTCCCAGGATGTGCGGTGACCCGGGCATCATGGGGGGGCAAGCCCCCGGGGCCTGGGTCGGGAGGGAGGGAGGGGAGAGGACCGCAGGACCCAGTGGAAAGGACCCCACAGTGCGAGGGGCCAAGAGTGGAGTTGGGGAGCAGCGAGGTGGGGAGAACAGGGAAAGGGGTTGACAAGGGGACACTGGAGACCTGGGCAGGTGAAAGGGAGGAAAAGGAGAAGGTGAGAGGGCGGAAAACAGGTAGGAGCAGAGCAGAAGCAAGTGATGGGACAGTGGGAGGAGAAGGGGAGGGAAGCAGACATTGAGGGAGAGGAGAAGCCCAGCGGACCGGAGGCTCGGGCACTGCTGACCGGACGGCCTGCTGCGGGCCTGCGGGGCGAGGGCCTGGACTCAGGCAGCCTCCTCCCCCTGCTCCCCACCACGAGTTTCAGGAGGAAATGCTGCCGCTTAATCAGAATTATTTACAAGATAATGGTCCATTGTTTGCACTAAGGCAGATGTTGTCTGTGGGAACTTTGGTTTTATGCTCTTTCCCCGCTCTGCCTTCACTGGGTGCAGACAGATCGGGCGGATGTGTTATGATTCTGAGAACTGGAAACTCGAGGTGTCTTCTCCAGCTGGGCTCACAGGGCTGGCCGCTCACTGCAGGCAGCCTGGCCAGGTGGGGCCCGCCGGCCTCCAGCCCTGGAGATTAAGGGCTGCTTCCTTGCGGGGAGGGGGCCGGTGCGGCGGCCTTGTCCGAGAGCAGAAAGGACGCGCTCTGATTAAGACGCACTTGCCATTGGCTGAGTCCAGAGATCACCAGCGGCATCTCCAGTGAGGGTGGCCATCTGGCCCTTTTCTTGCCAAAAGGCGAGCGCGGCCCCTTGGGGCTGTGGGCTTTGTAGCCCCCCCCAGTCCCCTGGGGTCCCTTAGAGGGCCAGGTCTGGACCTGTGACTCCCTCCTACATCCTCCAAGTGTGGGGTTGGCCACATAAATGTCAGTCGCACCTACTGACCCAGAAAGGAGAGGCCGAGTGGGCCGTGGCCCCCAGGCAGGCAGACTGCCCCCGCCCCCGCCAGCGTCTGCCCGTCTTCATGCCATGTCTCCTGCGAGACCCTCTTCTGGTCCTCAGCCACTTCTGCTTAACCCATGTCACCCGGTCACCAGAGCCTATCTCCTGAGTGAGGGAACTGAGGCAAAAAGATGTCAGGAGACTTGCCCGAGGTTAGTTTTCTGCTCAGTGGAGAAGCTGTCCGTCCTTGTCCTGACCACCCCAAGTGGAGTATCTCTGAGCCTGGGCTCATTCAGCCGCATGCAGGGCGAGACGGTGGTGTCCTGTGGCATCAGGCCCAGGCGTGTCCTGAGGTGCATGTGTCCCCTGCCGAGCACTGAGCCTTGCAAAGAGCACGTGCCCTCTAGACGGCAGGGACTGCTGACATCAGCACGCCACCCCATTTTTATAATGCGTTGCCTTTCCAATATCAGACTGTGATCAAAAAACATCGAACTAATAAGGTATCTTAGGGCCACATGTGGATGCTGAAACGGAGCAGCAGCAAGATACGTTAATGGGGACAGGACCTGCCACTCGCTGGCAGGAGGGACTCAGGTGGCAGAACTAGGCCCCGCCCCGCCCTGCCCCATGGCCGGTGACAAGTTACCCAGATCAGCTACACCCTTTACCAAGCTCAGCATCTTGTCTTTGTGCTTCAGCAAGACGACTGTTTCCCCATAATCCCCCCCCAGGCCCCAGGGACGCCCCCTGGGCTTTAGCAGCCGATCTGGTCCTTGGGGCTGTCCCTCCGTCGGCCACGCCTGCTTGTGACTGCCGCATAGCAGGCGCCAGAGGCAGCCCTGCCCTGGGCGCCTTACAGAGGGCGGCGCAAACGCTTGTCCTCACAGGCACCCTGTGGGGCAGGCGTAGTCAGCGCTCTCCTGTCTCACAGATGGGGAAATGGAGGCACGCAGACGCCACTGACGCTGCAGGCTGACCCACCAGTGTGGGAGGAGCTGAGGGTCCCTGCAGTGGCCATCCCGGGGTCACCACTCTGCCGCTTTTACTCCTTGTTTGAGATGCGTCAAAAATTAGTAAACCGGGCCCGCCGAGGGGCGCGGTGGTTAAGCGCTGGCCTGGGAAGCCAGCGGCCCGGGTTCGGGTCCCACATAGGAGGGCCAGGGACACTGCCCTCAAAAAAAAAAAAATTGGTAAACCAACACACTAAGAAATGGTGTGTTCTGGCCAACTCGTAGCTCTGCACCCCGGGAGAGGGTGGGACAATTCCAAGCGGGATTTCAGCTGCAGATGGCGCCTCGGGTCTGTCATCCAGAGCAGGCAGGCAGGGTTCTGGGGACGTCAGCGGTGTCCGTGTGACCCCCAGCAGGTCTCTCCCAGTCCCCTGGGCAGCCTCACCTCTCCACAGATGACAAAGCCCAAGGTGCCTTCTCTCGCAGCCTGAGAATCAGTTATTCTCAGGACTCGCTTTATTCAGTCACTTCCCAGCCTCAGGAGGGAAAAAAAACAAAACTATTGTTTTTCCCCCCAAAGTGAGAGGGCCTCGAGGAAACCTGAGCCCTCACCTTGCAGTTGTTCCTGGGGCCCAGGTGTCGAGTTGTGGAGAGTGGGTGGCCCAAAGCGCCCTCGGGCCCCCCACCCCCAGCTGGGAAGGCAGCAGGGGTCAGAGCAGGATAATATTTACCAACCTGCTTCTCCCTGTCAGGCTCTGACCAAGCCCAGCCTCACTGGAGATCACAGACCACGTCTTCTGTGGCCCCAGAGCCATCACATGTGACCAATTACCTCTGGTAGGAGGGGGCCTTGGGTCCCACCTCGGTGGGTGGGATCTGAACTTGAACTCCCAGAGGTCGATGACAGGGATCCCAGGCCTTGGAGCCTTCACTCCCCTATCCCCAGACCTTTTCTGTTCAAACTGTTTAAATTACAAACCAGTAATAAAAGGATCATATGTGTTTCCCACCGAACAGGTTCTTTAGGGCTATTACGATAATTAAAAACATATGGCGCCTGTGCCAGTTGGAGGGAGACCACAGATGTACAAATTAGGTCTTATAGAAGGTTTCTGCTTCTGCCCTTTTAAAAACGTCAAGCCAGAGAAGTTTAAGGAGATAAAATGGCAATTGTGTAGATAGTAGGTAGCATTTTGGTTTTAGCATCATTAAATATACAAGCCCTTTCCTTCAGACTTAATAGGAGTAAACAGCTCCTAACACGAAGGATAGAGGGGCGGCCGGGGCCGGGCCCACGCGAGCAGGCCGCCCGCCACACAAGGTCTCGGGGACCATGGAACCTCCTGCCATTTTTGTGGCGTTGTTCTGAGCAAGGGGGATTATATTTATTAAATATTGAATTATAGTACAATTGGATTGATGGGAGCAGATAAGGATTTCTCTGCATTAAACTTTTTACTTTTTAAAAGGCAAAGATGCAAGTATTGATTACTCTAGAAACAGTCATTTGTTTTAATTTAAAATATGCAATTGATTTTGAGAAGGTGATAAATACTGCTAATGAAAAACTTGGGGGGGTTTCAGTGCTGGCCACCAGTGAGCGGCTTTGTGATACACACAGGGCCAGTCAAGCCGTGTGTTCAGCTGGAAGGGTGTTGGTGGGACCCTGGCAACAGCCAGCTGTGCTCTGGGGCAGCCAAGGGCACGGGGCCCGGCCTCAACTGTCCTTGTGTGTCTCCCCACGGAAGCCGCCCGACTGCCGTGAAAGGTCACAGGCGCTCCCCGGATGGCCTCGTGCCAGCCCCACCCCGCCCTCCACGTGTCTGCGCAGCAGTGTCGCCTTGGGGAGCTGCGCAGAGAGCCAAGCTAGAAATCGTCGGGAATTAGGTGCCCTGACTTACCCAGAAGCCAGGACTTTCTAGGGCTGTGTGCACTGACTGCAACTCTAGTAATGAGTGGAGACAGGTTCCCCTCGATACAGGTTTGTATTGAGGTGTTCATCCTACGTTTTGAAGGCCCTACAGCCCAAAGCCCGATCTCCATCCACGTGGCCTGAGGGAAGCCTGGGTCCCTGAGGAAAAACGTCCTTTGAAATGGGCTCCGGGGCCACCTGCCTACTTGAGCCTTGAGTCCCTCCGTTCCACTGCTCTCCTTGTCCACAGGCTCTCAGCGGAAGGAAAGGCCCAGTGCCCTCCTGTGCCTTTCCTGTGGGAGGCTGTGAGCTGGCCCTGCCTCTGGGCCAGGTGGGCTCTGAGGGCCTGAGAGACTGAGGCAGAGTGGGGCTCCGGAACCTTCTATCCACTGCAGAACTAACCGCCTGCCGGCTGTGCACAGCAGCGGTTTTCTGATTTTCTTCCCCAGGGGTCATTTGACAATGTATGGAGAGCCTGGGGGTGCTGCAGGTATCTGCGGGGAGGCCAGTAGCTACCAGACACCCTACAATCCACAGGACAGGTCCCCAGAGAAGCATCTGGCCCAAAGTGTTGGTAGTGCCAAGGCTGAGAAACCCTGGCGTCCTGGTAGGAGAGCCAGGCTTTCAAGTGCTGTTCCGAGCCGGGTGAATGGCAGTCAGTCAGGTGAGAAGGAGAGTCACTGGCTCACGCTGTGTCACTCTGCCGGCCCCAAGCCATGTCACCTTTGGACCTTGTGTGTTTAGGAAAATCGTCGCCAGAAAGTGCTGGGTGGGAGGCAGAAACTTCCAGCCAAGTAACCCAGCGCGTCCCACCAACTCAAGGTGCGTGGGGGCGGGGGTGGCGGCGGAGCAGACAGCGGAGTCAGCCTTTCTTCTCCCGGTGAGTGACGGGGGCGACTGTCACCGCGCATGTAGGTATTACCACTTTAACTTGTAGGAGGTACAATAACACCTTGTCACTCAGTGCAGGTACCAATCACAGAATGAATTAATTGTAATAACTGTTGTCAGCAGAACAAAGGACTTGTTGCTTTCCTAAGCAGATTTCAGCACCACCGAGAACTGTCTCCAAACGCTGCCTTGGGCGGGCCGGTGGGAACCAGCCAGAACGTAATTGTCCCTGTCTATCTCGCTACTTTGTTTGGAAAAGCTAAGGAATGGCGTTAAAAACCCGCATTTTAAGCATATCAGTAAATATACCCCTTTTTGTGTTTGTGACGTCTCCTCAGAAACATGCAGCCTTTAACAGCTTGGCCATGAAAATAATGTTCCCTGCGGATGGTGCCTAGCCGGGGCCAGCCGTCGGGGCTGCCTGTTGGCTAAGTCAGGGAGGAAATTATGCCCTATTACCCTCCCGTAAAACACCCTCTCATTCTGGGAGTTACAAACACACAGCCCGTGGACAGGTGGTCAGCTGGCGGTTGCCCCACAAAGGAACACCCACGGGCCTCACGCTGGGCCCCTCACTGTCGCCGCAGCGGCCCCAGCACGCGTGTTTGCTGTCAGGCTGTTTGCACAGTTGCTTTCCCATTTTCTTGGTCTTAGTTTTTTCACATCTTAGTGCTTTTCCCTCATTAAGAAGCCCTATAGGCACCCGGCTAAGAAAAGAGTCGCTCCTGGAGAGGGTGGGCGTGCGGGGCTGGGGCAGGCGCTGTGTTCCCAGCGGAGCTGAGTTCACGACTGTGTCTCTGGGGCTTGGGTGTGACCAACAGGCTGCTCCAAAGGTGGGAACTTGCCAAAGAAGAAACCGAAGGACTCTGACCGACGCACAGGCAAAGGGTCCAGGTGGCCAAAGCCTACTTTGGTAAGGGGCATGGACCACTGTGACTGACTTATTCAACACAGGAAACGGGGCACCCTTGGGGGACTCTCTGGGCTACACGGCCTCCCTGGCGCGGGGCCCCCACACCTCTCCTTCCTCCCAGAGCCTCAGGTCTGCCCCCTCAAAGGCACGAGTCTCCCCTCAGCATCTCAGGTGCCCCCTAGGCAGCCGGCTTTATTTTTCGAGCTCACTGATGCCTACATTGGTCCCTCCATAACAGAAATGGAAGATTCCTAGACTATCGAAGCTACAAATGGTCTTGGAGGTCATCTTCAAGAAGCTTGGGACAAGGACGTGTCCTTGGTTCTTGGCCCAGAGACAGGGGTCGGGGCTGTTTCCAGGAGTCCTGACCGGTCCTTGTAACCAGCCATCATTCTGTCTCGGCGGCAGCTGTCCCCAAGCAGGGGAAGTATTCCTGTGGCTCGTCCCTGCAGCTTTGGGGCAATTTTTATCTTTTTCTTGACTCCTCTGCAGAGGGCCTGGCCGCTTCAGAAGCAGAGGCAAGAGGCAGGCTTCGAAGTTTGATGCAGCCCGAGCTCCAATGGGCTCTGTACCTGGGCCTGTGGCGTCACCTCTACAGAACCAGGCGCTGCTGGCAGAACGGCTGAGAAGAACCCTTCTCTGCAAAAAGGAAGGTCCCCCCACTTCCCAAGGCTGCTCCTCTCTGCCGGGGCCCAGGTATGCAGCCGGTCCATCCATGTGGGAAGGAGGTTCTGGGGCGCACAGCCCTGGGGAGGGGACTTGGGCACTGCAGGCCCCTGCAGATGTCAGGACGCTGTGACGTAAGGACAGGCTGCAGAGCAGGAGGCAGGAGCACTAGGGAGAGTGGCCCTGGGACTGGGGAGGCAGGGCTCATGCTGTGTGTGGGGCTGGGGGCTCCGCCACCCCCAGCCCCACCCCACGCTGCCGACCTGGTTCCGGAGAGTGAAGAAACACTTTCCGAGCCGCTTGGAAATGAGGCGCTTTGATGGGCTTCTTTATTTTGCACATACTGAGCTGCCCCGAGAGCTGGGGGTGGCTCCCCACAAAGCAGTCACCATGGTAAGCCTGCGGGGCTTGCACTCTTTGGGGGAACACTGACAAGAAACCAGAACAGAGGCGAGTGCAGTGTAGGATGAGTGGAGGGTGACGGGGCATCGGAAGGAAGGGGTCCTCCCTGAGTAGGTGACAGTGAAGGGAACTCTGTGAGAGGGATGCCGACCCGCAGGGATCCCGACTGACTGCGCCCTCCAGGGAGCCGGGGCGGCAGACACAGGCCCTGAGGCGGCAGGGGACAGGCTGACCGGGGCCGCCGCCCACGTGTCCAGGCATCAGCACCTCATCCACGCTCGCTCCTCGGTCAAGCTCCTTTCATCAAGTTCCTCTGGCCCGAGGAGTCAACAGAGGCGGGACGGGGCCCTTCTCCCCACTTGTGCAGATGGGGAAACTGAAGCTCAAAGAGCAAACAACAAGTTGCACTGATAGCTCCTGGCAGTGGAAGGCTGGGCGAAGTGCCCCCGTCTCCTGACGCCCAGAGCGGCAGCCCCGGAACACCTCTGCCTGTTCCCAGACCTCAGATGCCCCCGCAAGCCTGAGCAGCCACCTGGGGGACTCCTGAGCTTAGGCGGGGACCACACTGAGTCTTTGCACTGTTGAAACTGAGAGAATTGGCCTCATGACCTGGGGAACATGGCAGCATGAGTTGAACAGCCACCTCTCGACTCCCCCAAGAGGAGGGTCTGCCATCTCCACAGACCAAGACCGCCCATGGCAGACAGAACCCATTCTTCTTTTTTTTTAAAAAGATTTTATTGGGGAATTGGGGGAGGGGATCAGCATTGGGGAACTGGGGGAGGGGAACAGACAAGTTGCTGTTCTTTTGTTCTTCGGTCTAGTTGCGGAGAACGTTGCTTCACTGGCCCATGTTGGTATCGTCATTGTGCTCTTCCCGGATGAGGCAGATCGGTCGCTGGCCTCTGGATGGTCGCTCACCGCGGCTCTTGGCAGCTCACGCTGGCTGCCGGCCACTCACTGTAGCCTATGGCAGCCCATGGCAGCAGGGGCTGCAGCTATGCCGTCCCGGGGACTCACAGCAGCCCAGCTCCAGGTGGAGCTGTTGTTCACCATCTTAGCTGTCACTGGCCCTCATATGTAGGATCCGAACTGGGGCTGTTGGCGTCCCAAGCCAGCTCTTAACCAATGTGCCACTCGGCCGGCCCAAGGGCCCATTCTTTTGACCACAGCCTGCCAGCTTTCCTTTTAAGCGTCCTGTGTGTAGAGGACTGGAGATAGTCAAGACTCTTAACTGGCCACACCCAGCAAAATCACCTGGAAACGTGACCCAGTTCCTTGGAAATCTGGGTCCAGGTTCCTTGCAGAGAGGCTGATGAATTCCCACTAATGACCATTGCTCAGACCAGCCTGCAGCTGTGTGGTGCCAGCAATGCTGACCTCGGCCGGCTCCAGGGCCAGCCCCCCTCGGCACCGTCCAGGGCAGGGGCCATGGCAGGCGCTGCCGCCCTGAGGGGCAGGGACCATTGCTGAGACGGGCTGCTCTGTTCTCGTCTCAGGACCCCATTCTTGTCGGGCAAACTGCTTGACATGAGGAGCTATTCCTGGCTGACTTTTCAGTGTCTGCTCCCAGCTGGCTGCTGTATTGTTTGCATCTCGTGCTGCCCTGGCTTCCGTGGGAGATGAGAGATGGCCCACCTCCCACGTAGGCGGAAGCACGATCTGTTTCCCGATGTTGGGAGGTGAAATCAGAAGCGTTGGCTCCTCAAACACCCCACCTGCTCTCCGAGTAGGGAGGGAAGTGCGAAGGCTGCGTTTCTGCCCAGCACTGCATGTGCTGTGCTGTGCATGAAAGGCTGGGTTTGCATGAGGCCAGAGGGGGAGAGACCCTTTGAGGGAATGAACAAGGCTCCCAGGTGGCCCCTGTGCAGAGAAAGGCCCAGAGAAGACCTCCAAGCCCACTGCCCTCTCACCCCGGGGAGGTGGCCTGCTGGTCCGCACAGCAGGGATGTGCTCCCTTGGCTGCCGCTGAAGGTCAAGTGAAGCCCGGGCTAGGCAGCAGCAGGAGGGCTTGGGGAGCGCAGCGCTGCTGCCAGGCCTGGTTTCCGTAGGCTCTGGGCATCCGTTTCAGGGCCCTGGCACCGCGCTGGCCCAGGGGCTGGGGCCCAGGGGAGTGGGGCCAGGGAGGCGTCGTGGCAGGTGTCTAGCGAGTGAGGCAGCTCCCCAGGTCCTGGTCAGCAGCCATGTGAACCGAGCGTCTGCACACAGGACACTGGCCTCTGGGCCTGCATGTGGCCTGCGGCCGCCTCCTCCCTCGGCCTCCTCTATGCCCGCCTGGTCTGGGACCCGCCTGGTCTGCGAGGAGGTTGCGTCTGGTTCCCGTCGTGGGCAGGGCTCAGGGTCACTCAGCCATCGCCCCAGACCAGCAGTCCGGGGACAGGACCCGGCCCTTTCTGGGGCAGCACCCCAAGCCTGCAGGCCCCTGCCTCAGGTTCCCCAATCACATGCTTCCAGAGTTGCCCTTTAAATATGCCTGTGTCTCCTGATTTTATTTGCTTGGAACACGAAGCCTACTTATTTCATAAATACCTTGATATGCTTTGCAGTGATAACCTTGAAAAACAGCCTTTGGATTTAAATAAGAGACGGGAAAAATCACCACCTCTTCAACTATTATTTATTGTTTTTTAAAACTTCTCTTTCATTTCAATACCCTGTCTCTTCAAATATCAAAATATCACACATAGAAAAGCTTAAAAAAATTAGATGGGGGTGGGGTGGTGCTGGAGGCGTAAATTTGCCTCCTGGCCGAGGCCTTGTATGCCACGTCTGAGCCTGAGTTCCATATTTACAGCTGAGTTTTAAAGCTCTGAGAAACAGGATTTGTCATGGAGATGGTGACAGGAGCTCACGGATCTGGTGTTCTCAGGGGCTGTGGTGACACACACGGGGAGGGGGGTGCAGAGACCGTGAATTCGGGCGGGAATCTCAGCAGTGGCTCTGCATTCATGCCCCCAAACTACACAGCGGCACTGTCCCTCCTCGGGACAGCATTCCGTGTCCCGGCTTAAGGCCCGTCTCTGGGTATGGCCGGGGCGCACCATTAGCCTGGGTCATTCTCCTCCTTCTGTCGTTTCATTCGCGGTATTTTCTCCCTTCTCTGTTGCTCATTAGAAAAATGTTAAAAATCCATTTTCGTCTGATTAATAATAAAGCTGATCACATGTAACCTAATTTTCATTCTGCGCTGCCCCTGTCTGTGGAGTCATATACAAAGTGACCTTTGAATCGCCAGTGGGCTCATAAACTACAATAAGCACCATTGTCCTGTCAAAAATTGAAGATGTTTTACATCATTACAAAATTTAATGTTCCATCTTTTCAAATGCACTACTTTTCAAAGGCCACATTCCAATTGAAGCTCATTAAAATCAGGCTCAAGTTTCCCGTGGTGGGATGAAGAGTGTTTCGCAGGCGGGGGTGGGGGATGAATCAGTCTTTAAAGCAGATACGGTTACACAGTCGCTGCGAGGTACGGGACAGCGGCTGGGGCTGCCCACAACAGAGCAGCTTTTGTGCTGCTCGACCCGGTAACTGCCCCCGCGTGTTGGACCTCACCCCCTGGATCCTATCTACTTACGAATAAATCAGCTCTCTAAATCAAATTGTTTTTAAGTTCAGGGGTGGCATCTGAAAGGGTTTCTGGAGGACAGCTGGAAAGTCGGCCTGCAGTTTCAGAGCTTTCACACACGTTCACGTTCGTGTGACTTACGGAGCAGAACAGTTAGCGACCCAGGCACTTGAGGGGGTTCCCGGCGCCCACGGGGGAGCTGGCCAGCTCCGTGCTGCCTGCTGCCAGACACGGAGGTGCCCCGGTTTACCTACTACTCAGCGGAGTCGCATGTTAAGGACGTGTCACACTGCGGGACCGGGTTCTGAGCCAAAGCCGAATGCTTGGCCTGGCACAGAAAATGTCTTTGGGCCTTCCCGCTGAGACTCTTTCTCGGTGGCAGTCCTGGGCTTGTCGCCTGTGTCCTGGCCCGTCTGAGTGCTGACGGCATGCCCAGCCGCCTCTCGGCTTTGCTGGCTGATCCGACTGATAGGAAGGTGTAGGTTCTGTGCCATAAGGAAAGGGCTCTCCTCGCGCCAGGGCCTGCCAGTGCCCTGGAACTGCGTGGAAGCCCCGGTTTTACAGAGCATGAGCGCACGTCTCTTGAGCTTTGAAATGCTGGCCTCTCCCAGGTCCATCTCGGTTGGAAAGTCATCCACCTCCCACTGCAGGGCTGACTCCTGGAGGCCGACGCTGTCCACTTTGGTCATGGCGCTCGGCAGATGGGCTCTGCAACGGCCTAGTTTATCACTTGCCAGGATGTGGCGTCCTTCAAGCGAGAGAAGTGAGGCTCGGACAGGCCACCCACCTCGGGGCAGCATTCACAGGACCTGCTCCAGCAGCAAGTGGGCTGAGTCTGCGTCCCGGTTTTGCCACTTGTGGCTGTGACCTTGGTCAGGTTGCTCTGTTTGCTGAGCGGCAGGTTCCCCGTGGGGGTGATACACGAATGTCATGCACACAAAGGACTCGGCATGTGTCTGGGGCCCCGTCACGGGCCATTACATGGGACCCACAGGCTCAGGGCAGCAGGGTTAGTTGTCATCTTAATTATATCCAGAAAATTACTAGCTAAGTTCCATCCTTGGAGTGGAAGACAGCTTAGAGAGTGAAAACAGGGAGAGGCCAAGTGTTTTGGTCCTGATGCCGTGACTCCTAAGTGCTTTCCCCACAATATCTGTAGCAATTGGGTATTGCTGTGTAATAAGGCGCCCCAAACTTAGTGGTTCAAATGACAACAATTTCTGTTTTCTTTCTCATGGGGCTTTGGGTTGGCTGGGTGACTTGGTTAATTCCAGCCAAGCTCCGCTGACCTCAGCTGGACTTCCTCAGGCCTCTGCAACTGACTAACAGTGGGTTGGGCACTGGCTGGGCCAGGGTGGCCTTGGCTGGGGTCACCTGGTTCTGTCCCGTCGTTTCTCCTCCCCGGCAGGCTGGCCTGGGCTGGAGTCCGAGGCAGGGGTCCGAGAGAGCCATGGGAACACACAGCCCTTTGGCATGGCCCTGCTTGCGTCGAGTTACTATTGTCCCACTGGCAAAGCATGCCCCGTGGCCAGGCCAATGTCAGGAGACTAGCAAGGGCATGGATTCTGGGAGGCAGGAAAATTGCAGCTGCTGGTGCAGTCGGCCCATCTCCCTCTGTCCCCAAACCCCCAGGGGCACATCGAGTGCTGTGGACAGTGATGAGGACGGGACAGAGTCACATGTCGGAACCGCTATTTTAATTCCTTCAGCCTCACTGTGGAGAGATGTCCTGTTGGGTTCTTCCGGTGTGTTCTGAGGTCTCTGCAGTTGCCAGATTTGCCACCACTGGACACGTCCTTCCCATGAAGGAAGACCCCTTCGAATGTGCCTCTTGTCCCTGGTGGGGAACAGACAGTATCGCCCCAGTGAATGTGGGGTGCTCAGACGGCTGCGGTCAGAGGCCTGACAAGCAGCAAGTAGTGAGATGCACCCGCGTTCACGAGCAGAAGCTCTGTGTGTGGAGTGGGGTACACGTGTGCGCCTCTGGGCATGTGGGGAGGACCTGGGAGCCAACCGAAGCCCTCATCTGCTTCTCCAGAGAAGGGCTGGGCAGGAGGGGGCCCAGCTCCAGGGCCCATGCGAGCTGCAAAACCGTGGGGGCTCCGGGAATCCCAGCTCTCCCCCGGCCTCGGACGAGGCTGTCTTTCCCTCTGGCCTCTCTTTCTCACCTGGGCATCCGAGGGGGTCAGGGCAACCCCAGCTCCTGGTCCCTTTGCCAGCCCTCCCTGCTCTTCGACCCCATGGAGGCCCTGCCCAGAGCCTAGGGCAGTAGGTCTCTGCAGATCAAACCGGAGCCGAGGTGGTGCCCACAGGAAGTGGCGGCCGTGGCGGCTCAGCGTTTTCTGAGACCTGTGAGAGCCCACAGCCCCCCCCATTTAATCTATAAATGGTCTCCCCAGAAGAAACTGTTTGTTGCTTGCTTTGGAACCTCCCAGATCTGAGATGCCACCGGAACTTAGAGAAGATCTTCCAAAAGCCACTACATAGGGTGAGACTAGTTCTTGGGAAAAGAAGTACTAACCAGCTTTTACGCTGAACTGATGTCCCTGCTTGTGCACTTATAATGGAAAGTTACAGCTGCTTGCCATGGTTGAAGGTTTTTGCTTTGAAGACCAGAGATGGCTCTTGCAGGGGACAGAGAGGCCAGGACCAGCTGGCAGGGCTGTGTCCCTCCCTAGAGGAATTTTCAAGGCCTCTTGAGATGAGAAGTGAGGTGGGAAAGGAATGAAGAAGTTATGTATGGACACAGGTACCAGGGAACCCAAGGCAACTGGGCGTCCGCAGATCCCAAGGGGGCCTGACGAGATGGGGAAGAGGCTGTGAGCCCAGGCTGGGGTTTCAGCAGCAAAGGCGCTTGGGGTCTCCTCCATGGTAGCAAGGAGTCACCGTGGGCTCCGGATGCTTTGGCTGAGGGCTGGGAAGACAGTGCCACCTGGCAGCTCAGGGGACAGACAGTGAGCTCAGCGGGCAGCGCAGCCAGCAATAGGAGGGACCGAGCCTCGGCTCTTCTGAGCAACTGCAGCCGAGGGAGGGAGCGCGTCGCGGGGAGAGCGTGTCAGGCTCCTATGGCCGCAACAGCTGCGAACAATTTTCATTTCCATCTTCAGCTCCCAAAGTTACGATGTCTGATGACCTGTGTTCTCACATAAATTTCTTCATTGACCTTGGGTAAGTCTCGAACCCTTTCTAGGCTACAAACGTCCCATCGGTGCTGGGGGGGGGGGTGGCTAGGCGGTCCCCTAGGGCCTGACAGTCACAGGCCTGTTGGAAGGAAATTTAAGCCACTGAGTGACTCAGGCGAGAGGTGGGGGGGTGACAAGAGTGGGGTTTCCTGGCAAGCCAGGGGCACAGTGGATGATGTCATAGGACGGGCGGGGCTCCGTACCTTTGTTCCTTCTCTGGGCTAGTGGGGAGATGCCCCGAGGACCCCAACAACTGTGATTACCCACTCTATCTTATTCTATAACTCAAACAGCTTTTAGTGGCTGCGGAGCCTTCCCGAGGAGGAGGGGGAGAGGCCGTGGGTGGGGCCAGGCAGGTGCCTCGCCTTCTTTTACAGAAGGGCAACCCGGAGGAAGGGGATGGTTTTGGGGTGCGTGTGAGACCCTGCATGCAACTCAACCCGGATATTCAATGGGCCCTGGTTCATGGAGCTTGCTGGGTAAAAGTGGATGCTTCCTTCCAGAACTGGAGAGACAGGCTGGCCCCAGGGCTGGGCTCCTGCATGCAGCCCGGCTCCACTGCTCCTTATGGGACCCGGGCAGGTAAGGCCTGTTAGCTTCCGCTCTGTTTACAATCTCAAACCCCTGGCAGCGGAAGGATGAGGGGACAGTGGTGGGAAAGCTGTTGGTGAAGGGCTATGGTTTGGTCTGGGTGTAGTGGAAGAGTGGCTGCCCTCTGGTGCTGCCTTCTCTGCGGTGTCACAGCGTCCCTGATTAAATACCTGTGCGAATATCTCTGCATGTGGGTGTAGACTACACAAAGGCCAGTTCAGACTGTGTGTGGGGACTCGGCCCAGAACGGCCTCCAGCTCCTCTCGGCCGAGCCGGGACCGCCTTCAGGACTGACCCTCTTTGTTGCCTAACAAGCCTTCCAGGAGCGCGTGGGCCTCTCTCCTGCCCGACTCCTCATAATTTCTCAAGTCTGAACCTTGGAGATCTTGCATCTTTGTATGTCTTCCTTTAACCATCTGAAGTTTAGGGATTCGTTCATTTTTTCTCTCAGATCAAAACTATCTTCATACACGGTTGTAAGCACACTGAGAACAACCAAGAAACAGGCTGAAGCCTTCGTGTACTGCAGAGCTGGTGTCAGCAGGGACAGACGGAGGTGCTTGCTGCACCTGTGCCCTGGAGGGACTGTAGTCATCATAAGACCCACAATCAATGTCCTCTTGCTCCCGGCACAGTGCCTGGCACACAGTCGGCCCTCAGAAAATACTGCAGATCGTGAATGAAGGGATGGGTGGAGGAATGAATGAACAGACGATTCTTCAGGCTTGCCAGGCTTGGCTATTGATGGGGACTTCAGAGCAGTGCCTGTGGCTCCACCGGTCAGGAAGGGCTAATAGATCTTGGGGGATATTCCCAGAAATCCAGGAAGTAGCCCCTTCATGTGCAGAAATTGCCCACTGGCTCTGAGTGGGATGATGTTGCATGGTGTCACCAGCTGTTTGTGCATCTAGAATCGAGTCGGCCCAACCTACCTGTAAGCCCTCTGTTCCAAGCAGCCCAGTCCTAGCCCGTTGCCATGCCACTTTTTTTCATTTTTGCTCTGCATTTTCTAGTCTCCCCCAGTTGCATCCCTCTTGACCCCCCTCCCCTCACCACCTATCCAACATTCAAGGCCAGGCCTCCGGCAAGCCTTGTTTGCCCTTGGCGACACAGGTCTCCTCTCACGTGGTGACATGGGACATTGTCTCATCATCGGCACCACATAGCAAGCAAGATGTTTGCAACCTCACCATCAGCATTTGTGACACTACAGAGGAAAGTGCTGAAGCTCATTTATTCGTTCAAGAAATGGACATCAAGCTCTATGCGACAGCCGGCACTGCTCTAGACACTGGGGATGTGTCAGTCAACAAGCCACCCCCCAGACTGCCCTGTCCCCCAAACCTCTGCCCTCTTAGAGCTTACACTTAGTCAGTGGGACCCCAGCTCTTCCACTTGGTAGCAGTGTGTCTTTGGGCAAGTTGCAAGGCATTTCTAAGCCAGGTTTTCATCCATAACTCGGAGCTTCCCAGCCCATCTCCCCCACAGGGCTGTTTTGAGGGAGAGGACGAACTACGGAAAGCAATGGGCCAGGCGCCGTGCCCAGCCTTCTGCTTATCTTGGTTCTGCCCCTTGACGGAAGAGATTCTGGTGGGCTACTGGGCTTGGGGATATTCTCCTATCTGTTGATGCAATAGGGAGAGTGGAAAGCCCGTAGCTGGGTGCCCGCTGGGCTGGTTGGCCAGTAGGCCTAGCCTCCATGAGCCACTGCACATCCACCCGCACGCAGGACCTTCCCAGACTCAACTCCGAGGGCCAGCCTTCCAGCGACGGACACAGCTGACATTCAGAGCCCAGAGGGCACGCTGAAGGAGCTGGCGGAGTAGCCAGCTCAGGACTGAAAACCAGACCAGAAAGCCATTTGCTGCCCTCCCTCCCTCCCTTTCTCCGTCTGGCACCGCTATCATTTTCGATGCTGAGTGTCAGTTTTGGAAAGGCGCTCCTGGGGGCCAATGTCTACAGGACGGTCACAGACGGGAATTATTTGCAATCACTTCTTGAGGCAATCGTTCCTTCTGGAAATTAATTACGTTTTTAACACAGTTACCTGCTTTTTGCCTACCTGTGAAACCCTGTGTGGATGGAGAGTACCCTGAGTATTAGATGGTATTTAATATGCAGTATCGTAGTCCAAGAAACGTTTGTCAACATTATATAATCATCTATGATCAAAACATTGAAACTTGTCAACTCTTGGAGTCAGTTGCATTCTAACTGTACAACTGAAACTCATTTAAAAGTAAATCAAAGTCAAGAGGATGAGATTCAATTAAAATTAGTTTAAAGCATAGAAAAAATGATTCGCAAGGATATAACTCAGCACACTGTTATTACCCACTTTATCGTATTCTATAACTCACACACCAACCAAAAAAGATTCCTAAATGAGGGAAGGGCAGATTTTGTACGCCTGACACAGCTCTGTCCACACACTTCCTAAGATTTAAAACAAGTTAAGATGACTTTTCTTTGTATATCCTCAACCAGCCATTTCCACGACGGCTACTTTTCTGGACTGAGGCAGAGCAGAAATCCAATTAAAAAGCTTTCTTTGTTTTTTCCCTTCAATTTTTGAGTGTGCATGCTGCCTCACTGATAGCAGGATCTCAGCAGAGAAATTAACTTCAATAATCTATGGATTACAAGACATATCAAACCTTCAAAGCAACCTGATGTCAGATCTATTCTCAGAAGGCTTTAAACGACTTTAACAGTTAACAACAAATGATAGGATGCATTTTTCCCAGCTCCATCAGCTCATTGGGCATTGCTCTGCCCTCCGCCCGGCAGCGTCGTAACCGTGGAAGCCATTCTGCCCCCACGAAGCTCGTGCGGCCCCACCCCCAGCACCTGGCACTGACTTCCGGTATGGACTTCCGGTGTAGCGGGCATGGCGGCTCAAGGTGCAAGGTAAGGGCCCCAGCAGGCAGTGCTGGGCAGCCTCCCCCAGCCTGCGGCCGGTCACTCGCTTCCTTTTTGGTCAACTGACTGATTGCTCTTCGGCGTGGAGCCTGGAGTTCAGGCCCTGAGCCACCTGACAATGTTGTGTTTTGGGTGGTGGCACTGGGCTTTGGGGGCGGGACTCCATTTGCCAGCACCATGGCTGTGGGCCTGGGGTTCACCTCCATGAAGGGGTGGAGCCCCCTTTTAGATGAGACGGGCATGTGCTGAAAAGCTTTCCTGAGCTGCGTATTCCCCACTAAATTTGCAGCTTGCAGCCGTGCTAACTCTGAGGTTCAGGAGGTTAAGTTGAAGTGGCTTCTGTAATTGGTACATTCAAAAGGTCCTTCTGTTTACTAACTTACTGCAATCAGTTGGTGCATGCATGGCCTTGCCACTTGTGGCACTCTGCCTGCTCCTGCGGGAGTCCCACCAGAGCTCATAGGCCCCAGCTGCGAAGTGCATTCAATCTTCATCCACTGGCAACACGTGGCTTCCCGGGGAGCTCCCACGGGTGGCAGCTGTGCCTGGAATCGCAGCTGCACCTGCGGGCTGGAGGTCAGATTGAGGGTGAGCCTCACCAGCTCACGCAGCCATCGGCGGCTGCTCTGGTGGGCAGCACCCTCGCAGGACAAGCGGGGTGTCAGGTGCCTGACCACGGGCATCCCCAGGGCAGCAGCATGCCAGGCCCAGCCCAGAGCCCAGGTTCTCTTGAGACACTGATGTGGTCACGACTCTGCATCAACGCAAGCTGAGTGGCCCGGCCTGAGTCGTCAGCAGCAGCACCTGGGTGCCGTTCCCTCAGGGAGGGGATTGACAGGCGGGAGCTGAGCCAAAGGAGAGAAGTGCGAGGATGGGCGTCTGGGGCCGCAGAGCCCAACGTGGTGCCCACTCACCCGGGATCCACAGCAGCGCCCGGGGCCCGCACCCACAGCCTCATGGGAAATGAACCTCCTTTCCAGTTCTCTTCTCATCTTTCTGATTAGAACCAAGAACTATCGGTTGGTGCCGCTCCATCTTTGATTCCTCTCTTGCATTTGCTAATCAGGGTTTTGCCCAGAGAAAGGTCCAAGGTCTGAGAGCCTTTCGGGCAACCGCTTCTAGTAGGACTTGCCTGGTTCTCCTGCGTTCGCTGCTCCCTCAGTGCGACTGTTTTCCAGTCATGTGGTGCTGGGTTTCCATTTATGGTTCTGACACAGCGCTTCTTTTTAGAATAAATGTATTGAAGAGTAAAAGGGGCTAGATCATTTTAACAAGTAAGGACATACTAGTGCAGGTGGCGTGAGGACATGGCGAGCGACACGGAGGAGTTCGGAAAGCCAGCAGTCGGGCAACACCGACAGGATGGGCAGTGTAAGAACCTGCTGGCGTGAGGACTTGGTGGCGAAGGTGGGACTGTCTTGGAAGATGCTGGAGTGTCCCCAGGAGGTCTCAGAGCTGGGCCCCATGGGGAGCTGGAGCACGCAGGCATAGGTCCAGAACAGGAATGGGCCTCTTACGGCTTAGCGCCTTCGCCCTCGGGAGGACACTCGTGGCGGTGGCGCTGCATGGAGGGACAGGCTCTGCTGGCCCCTGAGGAACTGCTGAGCCGGGACTCTGGGCAGCAGGCTTCTGTTGCTCTTGAGACCACGGGGGGCAGTGGTGTTGGCTCTTCCTGCCGCAGTTGGTAACACAGTCACACTTCCCTTACACAGGCGGCTTGAGCATTGAGAAGTTTCCACTACTTCTTTGTGAAATCAAGGGGTCCACCCACAACCCTTGTTTCACTTTGGTTGTCACTGCTATTGAAAGGACTCGTCCTGATACCGAGGGTCTCCTTCCAGGGACAGACGCCAGGCTGTGGACAACTGAGAGTGTACCACAAGTGGTTTATCTGGGGGTGAAGAATAGATAGGGTCTCGGGAAGGGAACCAATAGGGACGCACTACCAAGCTGGTTGCCATGGTGGCCAGCGGAACTTCCATACCACGGGGACACCGGAGGCAGCAGGGGATGTGTTCGGAAGTATCCCAGTTGAGGAGCAAGGCACTGGGGTGCTTCCTCCTGCCTCTCCATTCCATGTGAGCCGAGCGCTACTACTAGGGGAATTAAGCTGTGGCATGTCCAGCAGGGCCGGCCTGCCTGGAGGCGCAGCGTGTTTCCAGGTCCAGAAAAATGTCTTCCGATGGAGACCCCCAGGTGTTCCCTCCCTGCGCCTTTGGTGGCAGAGCTGGGCGTGGAGGGGCTGTGGCTGGAAGTCTTCTTTCCAGGTGGTGAAAAGCTGACCATTTGGAGGCAGCACGCTGGGTCTGTCCACAGCGCACTTCTGCTGGCCGGGAGGGCCGGCCTGTCCGTGTTCTCCCCTGTAGGCTTCGGACCTTCTCCTCAGGCCCTTCCATCTGCTGCCGCAGTGCCCTCCATGGGTAGTGTGAGAACCTGTGGCGTGGTCAAGCTTGTACCCCGGGGGCCCCCTCCTCCCCGGGCACTTGGGCGCTAGTGTCATGGACCATGGGGAGTGGGTGCCATCCAACTCTTTCTTGGCTTCGAGTGATTTTCAGCTTTGGGCCCTTCAAAGCCTTTCTTTGCCCCTGGTTTGGGGAAGGCTAGAGCTTTCAGCTTTGCTTTTCGTG
Source organism: Aselliscus stoliczkanus (assembly GCA_033961575.1). Lineage (NCBI taxonomy): Eukaryota > Metazoa > Chordata > Mammalia > Chiroptera > Hipposideridae > Aselliscus > Aselliscus stoliczkanus. Next base: position 55,060,704 of record CM066732.1, read on the forward strand.
CCGCCTCTGTGCAAAGGGTCCAGTGGTGTGTAAACTCCTCCATCCTGTGGGTGCCATCAGCTTGTGGCGAGGTCCCTTGTCCATGCAGGGCTGGGAGCAGGCACCCCTCCTTCTATACGTCAGCCCCCGTGGCCCAGTAGAAAGGGCCGAGGCCTCACTGTGCCAGCCACCTTCCAGGTCCGGCGTCCCCAGCTGCCGAGCAATGGGCTTAGACTGGAGTGGCTCAGCGGACCCTTCCAGGTCTAGTGTTTGTTTTCTGTGGTTCTTCCTAAGTCAGCACTTACAAACAAAGCCACATTGATGGCCAGGTGTTTGCGAGAAGGCTGGCTGTCGGGAAGGGTGGATGAAACTCTTCCCATGGAGCAGGAAACCAGCACGTGGCAGGGGTGGCCTGCAGGAGGAGGGAGGCGACCAAGGACGCTGGTGAGCCCCAGCGCACACTGCCCAGATGTGCACAGACGGGGAGCCCACCCAGCCGGACCTGCTTCCCAGGCAGTCGGATCAACGCTGACAGACAGCTGACAGTTCAGTGCAGAAAGGTCAAGACAGACAGCCCAGTGGTGGTGGGGGGACAGGCCTGCAGCAGATGCCAGTGGGGGAGGAATGGCTGCTCCTCTTGCAAAGACGGTGGTCAGGTTGGGCAGGGGTCCGGGGTGCGTCCTGCTCATGGTGCCCCCCTCACCACTCGGCTGTCCCGCAGGGACCCTCCCCTCCGAGTCACAGCAAGTTGAGGACAGAAACAGGCTGTGTTGGACTTTCAATCACAAACTATAATTTGATTAAAATACAAGAGAATTGCTTATCTCTCGGAGAGGGGCCCCGCCCTTTCCAGCAGTAACTGGGTGGCTGTGGAGAACGTCCTCAGCGCTGCCTGAAAGCTTCGCCGCCTTTGCTGAACAGGGGTGGAGGTATTCCTCCTGCACTGTGGAGATCATTTGAATATTTATAAATTTAAGGATTTATTTTCACATTAAAATTAAAGCTCTATTGTCTTGCAACTAACCTGCCTTGTTCTGCCACTCGAAAACAAAGCCTTCTCTGGTCTGATAACCTTTATTTATAGATGGCAATAAGCATATTTAGCAATATTATTATTCATGACCCTTGCACTAAATATCATAATCAGAATACAGATGTGGAGGGAAATTTCTATGCACAAGTCACTATGCTTCCAGGTCTTGCAAAGCAAAAGCAGCTTCCATTTTGGGGTACATTATCCATTGGTGTTGCATAAAGGTGTCAGGGTGGGGGGCACAAAGGATTTCAAGGGGTATAACTTGGAGAGACTGCTTCAATCAAGGGGAGCCCTGCACTCCGGGAATGTGGTGGGATTTCCCATTCCTCCTCTGGCAAGTTGTCTGATGGCCTTCTTTTGTGGGGCCCATTTTCAGGAGTCAGGCTGGTGGTTGTCTGGTTAGGAACTGCTCCTGGATGAATCCAGGCCTCCCTCGACCCACCTTTGTAGACTAAAGATGCAGATGTTCCGATAAGCGGCACCTTCAGCCTCAGCCCACTAATTGACTGAACAAGACGCGGTCACACTTTATACACCATCCCGTAATGGATTTTCATGTTTGTGAGTCCTAACTGGCTGTGGAAATGAAAAGCAAATGTCTCATAATCACAAATACCTTCTGGGTTATTTTTTTTTTCTAAACCCAAAGATTAAATCAACTTTACCCCCCAATTGCCAGCAAGTTCATGGTTGTAGAGGGGCGATAAATGAACGGGTGGCAGACACATCCGCTGTGCGGCTGTTTAGCAAACGCTTGTGGTGATTGCTTGGTAGAACACGTCCCTCACTGAGGTGTCCCATGAGTAATTGGTATATTAAAGAAAGTGTGAAATACACAGGTAGAAAGCTTGAAATGCGTTTATTATTTGCTGAGGTTTTTCACATTCGTACCACTGAGAAGTGTCGTCAGGTTCAGCATCTCCTCCCATACATCTGGACCGGAATCCTTCTTGAAACCTGTTGTAAAACTCTTCTGCGAGAGTGCCGTTGTGTATTTATAACCGCAGCCGGGCGCGTCGCAGAGAAGGTGCGAGTGACAAGCCCGCGGCACAAAGCCGGTCGGAGCGGCCGGGCCCGTCGCGGGGTGGGGGCTTAGTGCTGTCCACACGAGTCCGTGGGGCCTCCCAGCATCCACAGGCTTCCGATTTCTTGGTGACACACCCGATTCCCGGGCAATCCCACTTCCTCGGGCTCGGCCTGAAACTCCTGGAGGTTCTCGCTGGTCCCGCCGGCAGCCAGGAGGAGCCCCCAGCGCCATGCTGGAGAGGCCACATGCCCTGAGGCTGAGCTGCCCGTGTTCCAGGTGGGAGGAGGTTTGGGCCAGGTTCCTGCAAACCCTCCTCGGAAAGCCCCGGGAGCCCTTCCTGTACCCTGGCCAGGACCCCAGAGCTGCCCCTCTCTGAAACGGAGTGTTTCCCAGCATGGCAGGCAGGCACAAGAAACCCGGTGTGACTCCTTGGCAAGGTGGACGCCTTCTAGTCCCTGGGGAGGCTGGCCTTAGCTCCACCCACTCCTGGCAAGCTTGCAGAGCACCTCGTTTTGCTGGTCTGCCCCTCCTGCTGCAGCCCCACCTCTCCTTGGAACTTTACACCTCTCTGAAGGGATATAAGCTGTCGCGTACAAGGGCACTTACCCACCTTGCTGTGACCTCCCAGGTAGCCTTGGTCTCGAGACTGGGTCTGCCAGCCTAGCCAACCTTCACAGCATTTGGAGGGCACGAGGCGGCTAGGCAGGGTGAACCTTTCCAAGTAGACCCACCAGACTCCGAGGAGACACACAAAGGCTGGCCTTCCAGATACTGACTGTCCGGAGAAGCCGACATGGAAGAATGTGCCCTGTGTCCCCATCTCTCCGTCTCATCGGAGTGTCTGTGCCACATGCCGTGTCTCCCACGGGGCGGTGCGCGCTGCATGGCACCATGGATGTCCACACCCCCTTCGATTGTGACGTAGGGCCCTTTCCTAAGTTTCCCCAGAGGGTGGGCACAGGCATTCAGTGCTGAGGCCTCAGAGGACTGTGGGCCACCTCTCACTGTCCCCACTGCTGTCACCATGCCCAGTACCACGAAATGCCCAGCTCAGCCACCCTCCAGCACCCAGAGCTTACTGCACCTATGGGCACCCCAGGGGCCCCTGCAGAACAGCCCTGTCTTTGGGCCTTCCCTCTGGGCCAGGGTCTGCGCACATGCCTCAGGCCTGGCCCTGCTCTCGGGGTGAACCCCACGGCCTGCCTGCAACCCTCCTCCCCAGTTTCCTTCTTTGCATAACTGGTAACAAATTGCTTGACTCAGCACATGACACTGGGTATGATGGATTAAATAGCTGCTTGACCAGATCATTGGGCCCTCGTCCCCAGGATGCCCGGTGCAGCCTGCTGGTGGGGGTCAGGGGCACCCCGGGTCCTGGGTGGGGGAGGGCTGCTCCATGCTCCGAGGCAGTGGGCCACCTGCCCTGCTCCTTTTTTCCCCCCTTTCTCTCTGGCTCAGGAGAGAAACCACCAAGACCTGCACTCGATTCAGGGAAAACTGAAGCCGGCCTGCGTCAGTCTGGAAGGGCCTGGGTGTGGGTGTGAAGTGTGGGATTTGGGGCACCCTCAACTCCTTCCAGGTTTCCCCTGAGAGCCTGCCTGACCCTGGGGCCCAAAAGCCCATCGCCAAGGAATCATGCCTGTGTGCCCAGTGCTGTCCCTACGGGATGCTCCTCTGTGTCACACGCTCCCTGGGTGTAGGCAGGTGCAGCGGGACACGGCAGAGACGTAGTTCCCCAGTGGCCAGGGGACCGCCACCGAGAGTCAACCTGGAGCTGGGCTGGTCCAGCCTGAGGACTCAGGAGTCTGATTGCAGGCTGGCCCCCCACTTTCTTGTGGCCTCAGAGCTGGCTCCCCCATGGGATAGCCAGTGGACACTGCCCTGTAACTGGCCCTCCTCAGGACCTGGGAACAGTGCGGGACCCACTGCTCTTGACGGGCTGTGTCCCTCTGGCTGCCTTCTCCAAGCAGGTTCTATGCACGGAACCCCGTCTGTGGCTCTTTGAAAACCCCGGCCCCACTGGGTGTCATTGGCTCCCACAGTTGAAGCCGGGGGAGTGAGGGCCCCATCCCCTCCTTGCTGGGCTTTCCCAGCCCCTTGTATGTGACGGGGCGAGAGGGGGTCTTTCTTCCTTGGGGTTCCGTGTTCTCGGGGGAAGGTGCCCTCACTTGGAAGCCTCGCTCTCTGCCTCTCTCACCGCGGGCGCATTCCCACCAGCACCAGGGTGAAGACTGGGACACAGTGCGCTTTCTGCTTATAGAACCAACGTGGCTGAGCTATTTTGGGCAACCATTTAAATAAAAGCCAATTTGACTAAAGAGCAAAATACATTCTACCAAATGACGATGGCGAAAGGGCAGAGCTTGGAAAAGGAAAGGGGAAAGAAAAATAACACAGAGAGGGAGAGGGGAGAAAAAAGAAAATGCAAGGCATTCATTTTTCCTTTGTACTTTTTAATAAAAGAAATTCTCTGCTGCTAAAGTGACACATTAAGAGATGTACGTGTCGTGGCGTTTAAAACACAATTAGATAACACCTTGTCAAATGCTGCACTCCCTGTTGACAGCCTCGAGTGCGGCACCCCCAGCCGCCACTGGGGCAGGTGTCTCCCCGCCGCCGGCAGCCCAGTCAGCCATTTTGCAGAACTGTTACTGTTTACCACTTTAATCATCAATCCACATCTAGTCACAACAATAAGTCAGAAGGAGCAGTAAATTATACTTGTTCAGCCCTGATGAGTTTGAACTGTTTTGCTGAAATTAACTGAAGTAATTATCTATTTTTCTAAAGCTGCAAAAAGGAAAAAAAAAGCAGTAATGTTCCATGGGGATCAGGCTGTGCAATATTTAAGGAAACGATTTTTTTTTTTTTTTTGGTCTGATGACCACATAGGTTAGCTGAGGCTGTGAGATGGACGAGGCAGGTTTCATAGGCTATATTCTCTGTTTCTGTGTCTCTTTTAGCTAAACAATCTTCCTAGCTGAGAAGGCAGTGCCCTCGCTGGGCCATGTTAGGTGTGCGTCCCCCTGTGGGCCCTGGATGAACTGTCATGTCCAGGCTGGTCCCTCCCGCCGTGCAGGGGCTCGCGGCGGGGGTGGGAGCTTTGGGCTTTCTGGGACCTTACGCAAAAGGGGGCCCTTTCATTGTGATTCATCCCCTGCATTTTCTCTGCCTGCCCATCTGGCCTGCATCCCTGCCCTGGTCCAACGCGTGGTGGGGTCCCCAGGGGACAGAGGCCGCCCGCCAGGGCCCACGGGCCCGCTGACCGCTGTGGTCCCCTTCGCGCCTGTGCTCTGCTCCTCCGTGGTCTCACCTCCCCAAGGTGACCACAGGACATGGGCCTTGGCCCCTCGCCTAAGGGACCAACACCTGCTTTGGGAACCACAGATCCCGTGGCCCTGACCAGCGCAGGTTCTTCCTTCCAGATAACAGGCCGATGGCGCCGACCTGGCAGTGTCACTTGGAGGGGTAAGTGGCTTTTAGGAGGCGACGGGGCTGAAGGGACCGCACGCGGCCGCGCAGCCAGTTCCCGCAGAAGCCAGGCTGGGCCAGTGCTTTGCAGCGTAGGTTGGGGCCAGACACCCGCACCTGCCGCCGGCCTCCTCCCTGGGCGAGTCGCTCGCTGCCGCCTGGCTTTCTAGGTTGGCAATAACATTACCCTCTTATCGCATGAAGGCAGGTGTGTGAAGTCCACAGCAAGGGCTCAACAGTAGGGCTTCTGCACTCGTCCCTGCTGCTGCCACTGACCTCAGACCAGTGTGGGCGTGGCCTCGGACCGGTGTGGGCGTGGCCTCGGACTGGTGTGGGCGTGGCCTCGGACCGGTGTGGGCGTGCCTTAGATCGGGTGTGGGCATGACCTCAGTCCAGTGTGGGCGTGGCCTCGGACCGGTGTGGGCGTGGCCTCGGACCGGTGTGGGCATGTCTTAGATCGGGTGTGGGCATGGCCTCAGTCCAGTGTGGGCGTGGCCTCGGAACGGTGTGGGCGTGGCCTCGGACCGGTGTGGGCGTGCCTTAGATCGGGTGTGGGCGTGACCTCAGTCCAGTGTGGGTGTGGTCAGTCACTGAGCTGCTGAAAGTCCCCTGGGTTCCCTGGCTTGGCTGCAGAGGCCCTGAGCTGTGTCTTGGCTTCTGCACCCCTCCTCCGGCAGCTTCGCAGGCGTGCAGGCAACGCCAAGGCAGCCTTCTGCGTGTCTTCTGGACGCGAGCGTCCCTCAGGCCCCACCTAGTGACAGGAGCAGCAGGTCCAGCACTCTCTTTAGAGAAGGAGGCCTGGGTGCCCAGGTCCCCGTCATGCAAGAATCTCCACAGGGACCTCAGAGCCCGCACAGACCCCTCCAGCCTGAGCCAACTAAAGAATTTTGAAAACCACTTTTAAAGCCATACCAAGTGTATACCATTGCCTACATTATTAAAAAACCTGCAGACTCCACTTTCTTCTTAATTTTCTGGGTACTAAGGCAAAATTAAAGCAAAAACAAATGGTTAGGTGTGGGGGAGGGAACGCGAAGCGTGCTTACCTACTCCAGCTGCCTAGATAACTCTGGCCGCAGAAACACCGCTCACCCTCCGGCTTCACCGGGCCGGACGTGATGCTTTCATCTGCAGGACACTGTTTTCTGCCACTCGTGGCGACAGACCAGCCACACGTGAATCTGAGGTTCTAGTTCAAAATACTGTTTTCTGTTTTGTCCCCTCAGCTAACTAGTCAATTTCATTAAAAAAGAATTCCTGGGCCGGCCGAGTGGCACAGTGGTTATAAGCGCTGGCTTGGGAAGCCAGCGGCCCCAGTTCGGGTCCCACATATGAGGGCCAGTGACACCACCCTCAAAAAAAAAAAAAAAAAAAAGAATTCCTCCCCCTTCTCCCTCACCCCCTCTTTCCTTTCCTCCCTCCCACCCCCTGCTGCCCTCCCTCCTTTCCCTCCACCTGTCCTTGTTTGTTCATTCCTTTATCTCCTCAGTAAACTTCTGCCAGTCTCACCTGCCTTCAGACTACAACCTAGAAAGTGCACTTGTTTAGCCCTTCACACCGGAGCCATTTGCACCTTCAGACAAGGCAGAAACTGTAGATCCTTTTCTAGTCAGTGGGAGATGTAAGTTACCAGGGAGGCCCTGGCTTTGGACAGCAGGACAGGGCAGACAGGACCTGAGGAGGCCCCCTACGGGTCCCGGAGCACGGCTGCGCCTGCACCTGGCAGCCTGGGGGCGCAGGCCTTGCTCTCGGGCTGGTCTGTGGACCACCAGCACTTTCGTCTTTGGGTTTCCCTCAGAACTGGAGACAAGTCCCCTGTGTGTTTGATTCTTGGCCGTAGCTGTGTGGGTCATGTTTATGAGTGGACAGTGCTCACCAGTGCCACGGAGGGAACGTGACTCTGGGCCTATATTCTCCTCCCAAATGTTCCTCGTTGTTGATTGATCTGTGATCTGAGGTGCCGTCCAAGCCAGAGCGCAGGACAGGATCAGAGTGCAGGCTGCCCCCACACTGGTCCCTTCTTCATCATCTCACAGGGCTCTTGGGGTCCCAGGTTCTGCCTCGCCCCGGGCCCCCGCCTGTCCTTCTGCCCTGAATATGCCTGAGAGGACCCACTGGGGGTGCAGAGAGGCCGGTGACGGGGGGCCCAGGACGGGGAATCAGCAGGGCTCCTGGGGCCCAGACCGGTAGCTGTGGCCTGTGTTGTGTCCCCACTGCTCCTCAGTGGCTAGTGACAAACTCCAGAGTGGTGCTGACACTGCAGGGTCCTCCCAAGGCCAGGCATCAGATACTTCAGCTTGAAGTTTTTCTGCTGAGAATTGACTGTGGACCTACTGACAAGAGCTCTTTGGTCCCAGTGGCTCCTGGTCAGGTGAAGTGTCGTCTTATTCGTTGTTTTTGTTGGTGCCTGAGCGCCCACTTTCTGGTTTTACTTGCGGAGTTCTCATGAAGGAGGCACCTCATACATTTAGACCCCGCTTTCTGGGCACCGTCTTTGGGTGGAGGGTCAGCATACTAACCTTCCAGGCCAGCCCGAGGGGAGAGCTGAGTCAGAAGAAAGACCTTCCCCAGGGGCCCAGGTGGGTGGGGACACCGCTGCCTGAAATCCTGCCCTTTGGGGACTGCACCAAGAGCTCACCCGAGTGGGAGGTGTCATTGACCTAAGGGGAAGCTGAGGCCTGGAGCGAGAAGTGATCAGTGTGGGCGCTGCGTGCAGTGTGGCTGCCGTGACCGGGGCTCGGGGACAAGCTGTGCCTGGGTGCTCCCAAGGGACTTTAATCCTGCCTTAGAAAAGCTGCTTAACAGTAATAACACTGCCGAGTTCGTCTCCACCGAGAATGGCAGAGGATAGGCATGTGGCCCCGCCCCAGACAAGCAAGGAGAGGTGAGCGGCCACAGTCACGGGTGGGAGGTGGCCCTCAGTGGGTGACTTGCCGGGTGGGTCCAGGCCAGTTGTCCGGCTCCGGCTTCCCTGGTGTTCTGACACTCGCTTTAGAGCACACAGGGGACTCCCGCTCGCCACTCAGGCTTCGTGGCTCGGACCTGTGTTTGATGTCTGCCACGTGCTCTAGACTGGAAGCTGCAGGAGGTCACGACTGTCCACTGTGGTCAACCCTGGACCCCCAGGGTCTGGCACAGCGCCTGGAATAGAGAAGAGGCACTCAGCAGAGACATGCGGAGCGAATGAATGAATGAATGAATGAATAACGGACGGGTGGATGGATGGATGACGGACGGGTGGATGGACAATTGGCTGTGTTTTGTGGAACTAGCCCAGATGGCCCATGACTTTACACGTCATTTTAAGTGAACAAATTAGTGCCCCGTGGTCACCTGTAAAAACATTGTAGTCTGTTTCTTAAGCCAGGAGGAGAGTGACCTGATAGTCATCTCATCGGGATTAGCACCTTATTGATCACTTTTGATGTTTTTTATATTAATATATAATTTAAAATCAATTTAAAAAAGAAAACAAGAAGATGCCACCGATCTTATATACTGATGGGAATAGAATTTAGTATCTTATTTACAAAGGACAATGTCATGAACAGTACTGTATGTAGTAAATAGTCTTTTGAAAAAAGTAAAATATCCTTTTAAAAAGTGCATGAGATTTGCAGCATCAGTTCCACTTCTAGAAATGGATACCAGGTCAGGAGCTGTGTGCCCGAAGAAGCAGGCAGGGTGTCCAACGCGCTTGTTTGTAAGAACGGAAACCGCCCAGACGTCCAGTGGTAGGGATTTCTTGAATAACTGGTAAGGTACTAAAAGAATAAATTTCTGTGGATAAATGGGGAAGGCTGCCAATAACATGTTATTAGGTGTTTCTTTTTTTCAACTTAAAAAATATATTTAGAAAATTTCATTTTCATAAAAATAGGAGCCTTTGTAATATTATGCATGCATGGAAATACTTTGAAGTTTATCTTCCAAGTCAATCTTCTATACTTGGGTACTATTTTATATTTTATAATGAATGTATGTTACATTTATGGTAAGAAGAGTATCTTTTCATTTTGGAAAATATAAAATCAAATGACACTGTAGCTTTGTAAAGAAGGCTGCTGAACTCCCCGGAGACGCCCGTGTTTTCGGTGAGGATAGCAGCTTCCCTGGTTTCGTCCTTATCACAGGCGCTAAGGGGCCGCACACAAGCCTCTGGGAGCCGGTGGGGGAAGTGAGCTGGGCATGACTTAGTAGGTAGACAAGATGCCAGCAAGTGAATCTGTGGGTCTGGGGAGATGCCTTAAGGTCATGTTGTCGACTCAGAAGGCACAAACCATTCAGGCAGTTAGACCCACACTCGTGGTTTTCACATGACGTCACTGAATTCTAGAGAGAGTGAGCGCCCGGCCTGAGGCTGCTCAGCAAAGCGGACGCAGAGCCAGAAGCCCCGGTGCCAGCCCCCCATGCAGGCGTGGCTCTGCGTGGGGGCGCTTCTGGAACACCAGGAGGCCAGCACCCCCCTCAAAGGCAGCAGGCTTCCCAGGGTGCAATCCACACGTGCCAGAAAGCCACTCCTGCCCGCCGGAGCCCTGGACCTCACTGTGGTGGCCGCTCACCACGCTCGGGTGGGTCAAGGCCTTGATCAGCCCGTTTTAAGGAGAGCGAACCCACTGTCCACTGGGCCGGAGGCAGTGCAGACGGCAGAGGAGGCTTTCAGACATCAGAGTGCCCGGCAGCCAGGGCAGCCTGCGTCCGTGACCACAGCAACCTCGCCGACAGCTGGGACTGGCACCCCACCCTCTGTGCTTTCCCCGTAAGAGGACACGTTTGGAATGGCTTCAGATGGAGTCTGCCTGCTTCCAGGAGTGAGTTGGGCCGTTTGAAAAGCCAGGAGCAGGAGAAGCGCCTTGGGTCCAGCAGCCAGTCTCCCCTGAGATCCTGAGCTGACATCACATCCAGGCAAATTCAAAGAGATGTTGTGGGAACTCCCGTGATCATCTCTGAAGAAAAGGCAGGACCTTTGCTCCCTGTGACACGGTGACAGCTCCCTTGAGGCCTCAGAAGTGGGCATCAGAGGCAGGATAGCACCTCGGAGCTGGGGACAGACATAGGAACTGTCGTGGGGCCACTGAAGAGCCGAGTTGATTCCCGATTCGGAGCCCAAAGTCAGTCCCAAGCCTCCTCGGCTCCCGGTCCCTCACTCGTGGGACTGGCTCTAATAAGCTAGCCACGTGGGGACAGCGAAGATCTGAGGTGCAAGGCGCACGGCAGTGGGGGCCCCAGGCCACCCAGCTCACAAACAGGCATGGATTGCAGAGAAGCTGCCGCGGGTCCGCGCACCCTTCTCATTAGGGCGTTAGAACCCTCTGCTCTGTTCGGTTGACAGAGACAGAAATAAGAAAGGTCTTTCTAAAATGCAGCCGTAAAACCGTGTTTGTACGCTTACCACATAATGCTTAATTACTTCCACACTTTATGTGTAAAGAGCTTTGACTGCATTTCTGGATACTTAGAAAATTGAATAAGTCAGAAATTATTCCTCTCTCTAAATTTGGGCATTCTGTGTAAAGGAGGTTTAGCTGGAAGGTTGGTGACATGGTGCATATTATTTCTGAATAAATTTCCTTAGAGTCATTGATCCACTGAGTGTCAAATAAAATGTGATACCCACAAAATTCATGTATGACCCTGACATTTTTCCAGTACTTAAAGTAATTGCCCTCCTGTTTAATAACAGTGTTTATAAAATTACTTTCTGATTGGCTAGGTCCATGGCACACTCGTGTCAATAATCTGCCTGCAGATATATGCCTGTGGCCTTTGGCCTTGGTTTTCAAAATAATTTTCATCTCTTAAGCGTGAACCAGTGCAGCCCTGGGAGCCAGGAGTCAGATTGCAACGAGCCAGCCTTCCTTTACTGCTTGGCCCTGGGTGTCCTGGGATGCCCAGTCCAGCTCCCTGGGCATCATGGGATGTCCACTCTGGCTCCATGGGCTGGCACCCTGTTGAGGGTGGGTCTCTATTCTTTAGTGAGTGCCATGTCCTCCGAAAGGGATCTGAGATCAAGCAGTTGGTGCTTTCAGAACCACCATTTTGCCCTTACAGTAACCTCCATTCTTCAGATTTTACAGACAGACAGATGGGACTGCGAGTGGCTGAGTCGCTTGCTAAGACCACTCAGGAGATGGATTTACAGCTCGCTCTCTTCCCCAAACCCCACAGGGTGTTGAGACTTGGCTGTCCATATTTAGACTCGAGGCCAGGGCTCACAGACCATCGAGGAGACACACCTAACTCCAGGTACTTGCCTAACCTTTGAGGGACTCCTGTCTCTTTGTCAGCCAGAGAAATGGGGTGGCTGCCTGCCTTTCACGGAGCTGTTGAATGGGGCACACTGGTGAGGCCACGCCTGGGGATTTCCAGTGGGATTTAATGACTTGTCCACTATCAGCTACCTTATATCTTTCAATGCATGTCCCAGTGGGACTTCCAGGAAGAATGTCTTTAAATTTTTGAACTTTTTTATTTTGAAATAGTATCAGACTTATTACACAAAGGGCTGCAAAAATAGTGCCAAGTTCTCACTTCCTAGACACCTTAAATATCTACATTTCTTTACTCCAGTTGCCTGAACCCGGAGGCTAACCTTGATCCTATTAACCCAGGCCTTATTTGGCCCCAGTGTCCCACTGCCACCCTTCTAGGCCAGGACAGTGTCGGGACCTGCTTTGCGCCCAGTTGTCCTGTGCCCTTTGCCCCCTCCAGGCTGGGACAGGGACTTGGGTGCTCCGTGCCCCGTGACCTCGGTGCCTGAAGGACACTGACTGGCCAGCAGTCTGTGGAACGTCCCTCTGTCTGGGCCTGCGGCTCTTTTCTCGTGATTCCGTTGAGACCATGCATGTAGACAGGAATGCCGTGGGAATGATGTCGGGTCCCCCGGGCCTAGAATCTGGGATCACAGGAGGCCTGGTGTCTCTCTCCTGCTGAGGTGACTTCCCGTGGCTTCGGTAAGATGGCGTCTCCCAGGTTCCTCAGCGGTAGAGCCACCAGCTTTTCCTTTGTAATGCAGCAATGTCTTGAGGGACATACTTTGAGATAATGCAGACGTTGTTTTTATTTCCACACTTTTGCCCACTGATTTTTATATCCACTAGTGGGTCTTGCCTATAGCACTTATTCTATGATGTTCTAGTTGTGATTTTTTGATATCCCTCATTCCTTCTACATGTTCTAAATTGGAATTCTTCTGTAAGGAAAAGTTGTTCCTTCTCTCTCATTAGTTATTCAATTTTCTATATCAGACTCACCGATATTTATTTTATTCTGTGGGTTACAAACCCATTACTAACATCATTTTGTTGCTCAGATTGTCGGGCAACACCCTCAAATTGGATGTCCCTCCATTATTATCTGAGCACTCAGGAGGGATTTTCGTCTGTTTTAATACATGCAAATCGTGAAAACTCAAACTATACAAAGGGGCCTACCTGTGTAATGAGAAGCGAATTTTCCAACCTCAAACTCAGGCCCAGGCCACCCCAGCGACAGCCACCCCAGGGAGTTACTATGTGCATTTCAATAAATCTATGCAAATATATATGTTTAGACATATTAATTTTAAACACAAATTGAAGCATACTATAGACACTATTCTGTACCTTGCTTTGTTCCTTATCAATATATCATGAACATCTTTCCACATCTTCCATATTTTTGCTAATAGTTGCAGAGTTCCTAGTTCTTTGTAGAGGCCCACCATAAGTTACTTAACCACCCTCCTGTGGAATAATTGTATAAATATGCGTGTTTATGTATGCATACATGATATTCATATATACAATATGTAATCTAATATATATTATATATATTATGTATAATATATATATTTTTCCCTCTTTTGCAGCTGAGCACTTTTATGGTATGAGAGAGAGAGAGAGATAGAGAGAGAGAGATATTCCTATAGGACAAAATCAGAGAAAAATAATTGCTTAGTCAAAGGAAGAAACCTCTGATAGGTTTTCTATTGTTTTTATTTACATGTCTTTAATTATGAGTGACATTGAACATCTTTCCATATGTTTATGTCATTTATATTTCCCTCTCTGTGAGTTGCCTTTTCATATCATTTGCCCTTTTTTTTTTCCTGCTGAATGATTGATATCTTTCTCACTGATTTGCAAGAGCGCATTATATATTAAGGAAATTAGCCCTTTTCTGTCATTTGTGTTATAAATATTTTTCCCAGTTTGTCATACGCCTTTTGATTTTGTTTATAATTTTTTTTTTATCACAGTGAGGTTTTAGATTTTTTTATACTCAGATTTATCTGTCACATTATGGCTTCTGTGACTTACTCCCAGATTTTATATTAACCTCCATGTTATCTTTTATGATTATTTATATTTTTGGCCTTTAGATCCTTAATCATCCTGATTTTATTTGGGTGTGAAATGTGAATTAGGGTTCCCGGTTTATGTTTTACCCTCCCCCAATCCAATGGCTCAGTTGACTAAATATCATTTATTAAATAATTCTTTCTCTCACTGATTAAAACAGGCTGTCTCATCACTGACTAAATTCTCAAATGCCTTTACATCCGCTTGTGTCCGTCTCCGGCTGTGCCACTCACGTGCCCGGCTGCTATTCCTTCCTCTGTCCCAGCTGTGTCAGTGACTGGATAGTCCAGGGACGTGTCGGATAGGCCTTGTCCTTGTTCTTTTTCAGATGTTCGCTCTCCAGTTTTATATTTATTTTTGTATGATCTTTGTTCTGAGTTCAAAAATTATGCTCCCCACAAAATACTCAGAAGATTTTTTTGAGGGGGTGAGGACATACAGTAAATGTATAAATGTAGAGGGACAATTGTTTTTATCGTTGTTATGACAGAATCTTATATTCAAGAGCAGAATAGGGCTTCCTGGTGATGTTACTCAATCATTCTAAACAATTGATTGATTTCCGTTTATTTATACAGGCCCTCAAATTTATATTTAGGTTTATTTCTGGGTAGTCCATCTCTCTCTCTCTCTCTGTGTCTCCCCCTTACATTGTATTGAATTGTAAATCAAAGCTTTTCTTCAATTATGTTTTTCTAATTGGTTATTGTTTGGGTTAATCAAAAATACCGATTTTGTATATTCATTTTACAACCAGCCAGCCACCTTTCTGAATTGTCTTATTGTTTCTAATATTTTTTCAGCAGTTTCTCATAAGTATTCTGGTATGGAATCATACTACATGCAAATAATAATAATCTTCCCTCTTTTTAACTAATTTAGAGCCTCATATGTATTCCTCTTTCCAATGCAATGACTAATGTGTTTGAGAAGAATATTCAGCAGCAGTGTGTAGTGGGTGCCTATTTCACCTGCGGTGTGCGAGATCTGAGCGTTTCGGCGGCTTGTTATGTGCATGTTCCATACACACCCTTTTATGACTATTTGGTTGATCATTTTAATCGGGGATTTGAGTTTAAATTTATAAATGCTTCTTATGGATTTGTGGAGATGATCAAACATTGTTCTCTGTTGGATATATTAAAATAGTGACTCATAATGGTTTCCTTATAGTGAAACTTCTTTTTATTTAAGGAATCAACTCTATTTGATTGAAAGCTGTTATTCGTTTTAATGTTCTCCTGCCAAAGTCTACTTTTTAAAACATTGTTTAGGATTTGTTGCATTGCTGTTCAAAAGTAGGATTGATTTATGGTTTTCTTTTTTGATATCATTGTCAGGTTTTGATATTAATGTCATACCGCCTTCAAAAAAAGAATTAGAAGATTTTCCTTCGCTCTTTATGCTCTTAAACAGTTGAAGTAGCATTGGTGTCATCTGTCTTTTGAAGGATTGATAGGATTAACTGTCAAAACGCCTGGGTGTTGAGCATTTTTGAGATGGCTCTCTGACAACCTCTCAGTGTTTTTTGTTTGTTTGTTTGTATTTTTAATGGTAGTTGGCTTGTCTAAGTTCTTTCTCGTCTGTGGTCAACTTTGGTAATTTCCACTTTTATAAAAGTGTATTCACTTTATTTACTTAGGATTGTTTGCACAAAATGAAATACTGTATTCTTTTTATATATTTCAGTGTTTCTTTATTTGTGGGTATAGCCATATTATTGTTTCTCATTTGGGGAATCTGTGCTTTCCTTCTTTTGTCTTTATTAAGACAGCTCAGAGTCTCTTGCCCTCAGCATGGTGGACATTTTCGTGGGTGGTTCTTTCCTGTTGGGCCGTCCTGGGCACTGTAGGATGCTTCGCGGCATCCCTGGGTTCCACCCACGAGCTGCCCCAGCAACTGCCCCAGCAACCAAAAATGTCTCCAGACATTGCCAAATGTCACCTCTGCTTGAGAACCACTGAGATTGCTGGCAGTTTATCCATTTTATTTTGTTTCTCCCCTACAAAGATATAGTATATTCATAAATACCTTTCATTAATTTGCATTACTACTTTAATCATTTTTCTTGCTTTATTTAGATGTATTTGGTTTCTCTTTTTCTTTGTTGTGAGTTGAAAGCTTGGTTCACTAATTTTCTTTCATTCTTCATGAAAAACCTAGGTTTCGAAACTTATGATTTCCCCCATTATATCTTTAGCCCCCTTGATATTTAATGATTTTTTCCCCCCAGAAATTCTGCAATTTTCCTTTTACTTCTCACTTTATCTTGAGTAATTTTCATCTTGAAGAGGTTTGACTTGCTGTTTTGGTTTGGCTTTGTTTAGTTGTCTATTGTCGGCACTAGTCCTGAGGCCACACACCTCCTCCTCAGGGGCTGTGCTGTGTGTCTGGCCGCTTTGGGATCCACTGGGTTCTTCATCTCCGTCCTTCGAACAGAGTGCGCGTTTTCTATTTTAAGAGACTGGACTTGGAGGCACCTCTGTTAGATATACCTTATCAGCTGTGCTCCTTATATTTTCCACATCCTTTCTAATTTTTATCTGCTAGATTTGTGACGAACTGAGCATGAGTCAAACTCCTCTAAGACTATTTTGTTTTGGTGACTTCTGCTTTTTTTTTTTTTTAATGCTTTTTTGTTTTTTTTGGCTTGTTTTTTGCTTTGTGAATTTTTGGTGCATATCACTTCAGTTAGATCATTTTCTACTTGATCAAATTAGATCACGGTATCTTGTTCGATTAATCTTTATGAAGTGCCTCTCTTATCTGGTTAAATAGTTTTGCCTTAAATTTAAACTTACCTCAGAAAATTACCAAAACCTGGGGCCAGCTGAGTGGCTCAGTTGGTTAAGAGCGCGAGCTCTGAGCAAAAGAGTTGCCAGTTCAATTCCCACATAGGCTAGTGAGCTGCGCCCGAGCTGAGCTGCCAACAGGTGGCAGGATGGCTCAGCTGGTGACAGCACGTGCTCCTAACAGCAAGGCTGCCACATCAACTCCCTCATGGGATGGTGGCCACGCCGACCCACAACTAAGATTGAACACGGCACCTGGAGTTGAGCGGCCGTGAGCTGCCGCTGGGCAGCAGGATGGTCACCGGACCTGGAGCTGAGCTAGCTGCGCCCTCCACAACTAAGATTGAAGGACAACAACTTGGCTGTCCCCTTCCCCAATTCCCCAACACTGTTCCCTCTCCATTCCCCAAGAAAAATCTTAAAAAAACAACAAATCAAAACCCTACTTTTTTTTTCTATTATGTGTTTATGTTAGGTCTTTACCAATCATCACAATTTTAATTTTTCTGAGTCACTTTGCCTTAGGTGAGACACAACATTTTGTTCTGCTTTTATTATCCAATGCTAAATGTTTTCTTTTAATAGGTAAGACTAGCCCATTTATATTTATTAATGAAAATGAGTATATTTGATTCTAGTTCTGTGATTTTACTTTAAGTTTTACTGTCTTTATGTTCTTTTCTATCTTCTGCTATATTATCTGAGCTTTCTTTGTGTGTGTGTGTGTATTTTTTTCACCAATAGTATGAAAAAGTAGTGTTTTAAATATTGTAGTACTTACCTTTGTATGATTTTATACGTTTCGATATTCTCAAACACTTTTGTTGATTTATTTTGTTCGATTGCTTGTTGGTTGGTTTGTTTCTTATTGTTTACTGTGGAATCCATAGGATTCTTTTGTTTATTCTTGAAATATAAAACGCAGCCTGGTGTGCTAAGACCAAGTGGCTCTTTCAGCCCAGGGACTGCATTCCTTTATTCGAGGACAGTTTTCTTTTGTTATATCTTTGGTTTTTTGTTACTTTAAACATAATTTTTTCTTCACATACACCTTTTATATGCATGCTGAATTTCCTTTGTCTTGCCTATCATTTTTTTCTTTTATCAACTTTAGTTTTTGATTTTTTTAAACTTAATTTTACTCCACTTTCTGAAGTCCTCTATATCTCTGTATTGTCGTCAGCATCTGGTCACTCATTCTGCTTCCAAGCGTTTCTATTTCTAAGTACCTTTATTTTTATTGTGGAAAAGTGGCTTTATTTGTTTTCTTTCATTCCTTTCTGAGTCCTTCTCCTATTTGAGCATCTACATTCTGATTGTATCTTTTCTAAGCTGTGTTCCAAAGGCCCGTTTCCTTTATTGCACATGCACGTTGAGTATACTGCATGACACGTGCTGACATGTTCCTATTCTCTCCTGGAGACATTTTTCTCTTTTTAGGTATTTTCTACTTTTTTATTTTTATAGTTGTGTTTCTGATGCCTTTTTTTCTGGTGTCAGCATTAGAATGGCCTCATAGTGCGTGGCCTCCAATCAGAGCTGTTGTCTCCCAGGGAAGGGTGAGGTATGTGGGGGGGCTCCCTGCAGGAGGAGATTCAGCAGGCTCAGGGAGGCGGAGACAGCGGGGCCCACAAATTCAGATGTGTGTGAACTTTGCAGCCCATGCCTCACGGTCCCAGTATTCTTTCTCTGCTCCATTGTCCCCATGATCCTTTTCACTTTCAAGCATATGCACGAATCCATATTTCTCATGTCTTAGCTTCCTGCCCCTCCCTGAAGGGAGACAAGCTACGTGGGTACAGTCATTTTTGTTTGCTTTGCTAATGAAGTGTCCCCTTGTACCTAGAATAGTGCCTGGCATATATTAGGTGCTCGATAAATATTTGTGGAATGAGTAAGTGTCCGCAGGTGCCAGGCAAGTGACGTGATTGAGTGGCATGGGCTTGGTATTTACACATAGACCTACTGGAATATTCTTCACTTCCACAAAGAAAAGTTCTTTGTTGTATCTTACTTAAAGCACACTGCCTCAATCTACCTTTTCTTTTTTGTTTTCTTTTTCCATCTTTTTCTTAGTAACAACATAGATAGACGCGTACAGGAATGTTCCTTAGCTGTAATGTGAAGAGCACTGCCAAGGAGAAGTGCTGCTTGGCCCTCAGTCTCCATGACGGGAGGCGACAGGGCATGGTGGGGACTGTGGAGAGCCGGGAGCAAGTGCCTTCCGAGGGGCGGCCTCCACCCTGCTCCCACAGCGTCACGGGGAGGGAAGCGGGGCCAGGGATGCCCAGTGTTTGCAATGAAGCCAGACATCTGGGTTTTCACGTGAAACTTCATTGTTGCCAAATGGGGGCTCATATATTAGCCAGAAACGCCAGCACTATGTGGGCAAAGCCATAAAAGCATGCTGGTTCCCGACGGCCAGTGGAGCTATGTGGTTGTAACCCCCATTCAGCCCGTGGACAGAAGTCCTGCAGGTGCCATGTGACCCTCTGCCATCCCGGGACCTGCGTGCACGCTCCCCACGCCGAGGCTGCCTCTTCCCGAGCCACCATGCAGGGTCTCTCTGTCACCCACAGGAAGGGCGTGGTGGCCCAGGGCTTTCGCGGTGAGCTGTCTAGAGGGGTGTCAGCACGCCGGACAGGGCATCATTTCAGTCAAGGTGCTTTGTCTTTTAGTTCGATATCATTTCCCAGTTGCACACCTTCTGAATGACGCAAGAAATGCAAAACATGAGAGTTTCTCCCTGAGGCGGGTCTGGGTCCGAGGGGAACTTTAATTATTCTTTTTGAACCTCATCATCATGTGCTACCCCAGTTCTGGAAGAAAAAAAAAAAAAAAGTCTGATGGGAAAGATTTGTGTCACCTGTACTAGGATTTTATTTTCTTTAATGATAGTCTTCATATTTTTAGAAGCATGAACAAAAGGAAGGGCTTTTCTAATCAAAAGCATTCTTTAGCTAAGGAGCGTCAGACAATATTTGTGATAAATAGGAAATAACTCTCCTGTGGTCTTCGGCGGTGACGTTTAGAATCCCACATTTGTCTTCCGAAAGCATCTTTAGCTCCAGTTTGAAGAGCAGCCTGTCCCGCGGTCCTTGGGTGGGGGGCGCAGCAGGCTGCGTTCGGGCGGTCTAGGGCACGCGGGTTAAACGGCTCTCACCGCGAATGAGGCGGCTCGATTTGAGGGAGGAGGTGGCTTTCTGTCCTCGAAGGCCTTTCGGGGCGCTGAGCTGTGCCCAGCCTTCCTTCCCGGATTCCAGAGCAGGGCTGCGGGAGGGTCCTGCTCTCCTGTCCCGGTCACAGGCGCGCGTGTGGCCCCGCTCCTGCGTGGGGCGCTCGGTGGCCCAAGGCAAGTATCCTTTTCCCTCTCCAGGCTCATCGGACCGTCCGTCCGTATTAGGTAAAATCTGAGCCCTAGAGAGCTCCGTTTCCTTTGAAAGCTGCCCAGGACGGCCTCTAAGTGCTAGACCTAAAAACAATGTCTTTACCACTGCCAGCCGTAGTTCAGTATGATAATGTAGCTATGTTTTTGTTTTAAACCTGACAGCAAGTAAAGTTATGACAGACGTAAAGCTGGGGTGCAGAGTGCCCAGTGGTGGCAGCTTGGGCCCCAAGGCTGGGCGGGGGGCCTCCCACATCACGTGACACCCCCCCCCAGTGCCTGGTCCTCCCCCCAGCTCATACCCTCAGGCCTCATCTCCATTCATTTGTGTTTTAAACTAAAGCAGTTTGAAATGGGCCCCCAGACAGTGTGCAGAGCGCTTTAATTCCGGAATAAAAATACATTTCTTGCTTCTGCATTTAAATGGGAAAGTGTAGTAACCAAAACTAGCTCGCCTTGAACTTTCCAGCTGGAAACGTCCGCTTCTCCTGCTGCCGCAAGCGGGAGTTACTTATCCCCATCGGCTGGCCCTTCGGCCAACGGGAAGAATAGAGTCCCTGTTCTTTATTAGGGTGGGCAATTTACTGTATATAAGACTGTAAGTATAGCAGCTGTACCTTCCCAAACCAGGGGGCTAATAAGATTTAAATGGCATTTAGCGGGAGCAGAATCTCAGAGACATCAGCAAAGTTGAAGCTGCTGCGTTCAGGTTCAATGAAGCCGCGGGGTTCGGGAGGGTTCAGTGTTCCTTTGCATTGTGGGAGCAGCCTGAGGTGCCCCTGCCGTCACCCTGGGGGCCTGGCACGGCCGTCCTACCCACCTGGACCAGCGCCCGCTCAGAACTGGTGCCTGCAGGGGGAACTTAATAGACAGCTTCACTTTCACACCTCTTAAGTCTTTTTAAAAATAGTCCCTCCTGCGGTAGGCTTTTTTGGGACTCCGTGCTTTACACCTCTGTGTTTTCAGGCTGTTCGGGAGGATGTCCATGCGTGTTACCTGCCCCAGGCTGGAGGCCTGGCTGTCCAGAGTCACTGGGGTGCAGACAACGCCAAGTGGACTTCAGGGAGAGGCTGTCAGAGTCCGCGGGGGAACCAGGGTGACGGTGCTGTTTCTTTTCTGAGCTTTGCTTCAGCTCATCTGCTGGCCCCCCTAGGCTCTCATTGTCCCATGAGATTTGGGGGCCCCAAATGCCTCTGCCTCCCTCGCCCTCTATGCACCCCAGGGCATGTAGGAGGCCCCTGCCCTATCTCGCCCCTGCAACCTGCTCATCCTGCTGTCCTGTCTCTGCGAGCAGCAGCTCCATCCAAAAATCTCCGTGTCGTGACTCATCTCCTTGCCGCACACCACACCCATTCCATCAGCAAACCTACACACTCTGCCTTCAGAATATGTCCAGAAAGTGCACCCAGGCCTTTTCCCCACCGAGCTGTGGCCATGCGGCCAGGTCAGCATCACCTCCTACGGGGGTTAATAGCCCCTGGCTGGCTTCCCTACCCAGGCCCACTGGCTGTATTCTGTAATAGTCTCAGCACCCCGGCCACAGGGGTCCTCTTGCAGTTCTAGCAGATCTGGTCCCTGCCACCTCAGCTCGCCAGGGTCTCCCTCCCTGTGTCACTCCCAGGCAGGCAGGGCTGGCAGAACCCCAAAGGCCAGCCCACAGTCATGCCCCCAGCTCCACCCCTTGCTATCTCATGGCTGTCTGCCTCCCTCACTCTGGCCACACTGGCCTCACCCTGAGCTCAGGCTAGTCATGCTCCCAGCTCACCAGCTGCACCCTCTGCTGCCCACTCGCTCTCACCGCATGCGACTGCGGGGTTCGCTCCCTTACCTGCTCAGGCCTTTGCTCACCTGTGGGCTCCGGGGAGGACTTCCCGGAGCCCCCACCCCAGAATTCTCCACTGTCCCCTTCTGCATCCTCTGCTTCCAGGGCCCTTATCGCCTCACGTGTCCTCCACGCTAAGACTCACAGATATTTACAATTGAACAAGTCTGGAATAACAATGCGTCTTACGATAGAAATTGGGATTGCTTTTGTTTTCCCCCAAAGATGGCCCATTATCCAGTCGATTGTATATCAAAGTCACGAAATGTTGAGAACGTCACACCCCCCGCCTGCTGTCCGTGCCCTGATGGAATGCCGCCCGAGAGGGCAGGGCGGCTGCTTGGTCTGCAGCAGGGCAGCCTGCACCTGCGTGGCCCCCGTGGGTGCTCAGTGCGTAGTGTGTGAATGAACGAGCAAATGAATGAACAGACCAAGCCCATGGGATCTCTGGTTTTATGGGTTAGAGCGGTTGTGTGCCTCTTTGGAAAGTGGCTTTGGAGTGACACTGGCCTTCTGGTCAGACTGCTTCGTGCGACCCTCCGTGTCCCTCCTTTGCAGGATGACCCCTCAGGTTCAGGGCGGTTGGGGACATGGTGGAGTGTGCTGTCATGGGGGGCGCTACAGGGACCCTGCAGGAGCAGAGCTGGCCGTATGCCGTGGCCCTACTGGCTTCTGCTGGCCCCTCAGCCCTGCCCAGGCGGAGCCCTCCGTGAAAGCGCCCGGCGTCTGCCTCCATTTCCGCGGCGCGGCCTGCGCCTGCTTCTGGAAGCCAAGGCCTGAGCCTGAGGTCTCCCCGGCACCTCTCCTGGGAAGCTGAGCCAAAGCCCGGGCGGCCCTGTCGTGCTGGGGAAGCGCGTAGCATGCACAGCCTCCTGGGTGACCAAGTTCTTATCGCGCGCTCTTAGTATTCGGAACTTTGACTTTGAGATACTACCAAATGGAAAATGGGCCGTCTCCTGGGGAAAAACAAACATGATCCCTGTGCCTCTCAGAAGGCACGTTATTATTTCAGATGTGTTCAGTTTTAGCCGTGTCTGCGCGTGTTAGCGTGAGTAGGGGCACAAGGACGGGCCGAGGGGGCCCGGCCATCTGGGCCGGTCCTCTGAATGCCAGGGAACAGCCAGGCCCACGGGCCAGGGCGACAGCTTGGGATGAGGCCACAGCGCAGGTCGGGTCTGTGGCGAACACAGGTGACTGGGCGCAGGGGAGCTCTGCCTGTGCTGGGATGGGGGGCTGCCACAGACCCTCTGGGCTTCGCCCTGGCAGCGCGCCAGCATTTACTTGACCGATGGATGCATAAGAGCATTGGATCTTAAAAAACCACGTGTTTGGTTTCCCTGGTGGTGACACCTTTCCAGCCTGGGTCTGAGAGGAAAGCCAGTTAACCGTGCTGGCCCTCGTATGAGCCACAGCCAGGAGAAATGGCTATTGTTACAGGCAGATAGATTGTTGTTAGAAACAGTATTATTATATGCTAATTATGTATCGTGTATAACACACATATTATAACCGTCACTGTAAACATTACAAGCAGCCATTCATGAGATGCTTTCTGTGGGCCAGGAATTGTGGTAGAAGTTTGGTGTTATTTGAATGACCGCGATCTTTCTGAGAATTGGGCAAGACTGGCATGAGTGTGCCCACCGTGCAGGTGGGGCGCTGCCTCAGCAGGTTTACCGTTCGTCCCAGGTCACGGAGCTGAGAGGCGGAGAAGCAGCCAGAACACCCTCGCCCCACCGCCTCAGCCACGGAGCCTCCTGCGCCAGTTAAACCGCCCCGGACGGAAGCCCGCTCTGGACTAGATGTGTCCCTGTGCTCTCGTTGTCTGTGTCATGCAAGTATGCAGAGGGCCCTGTGTTATCGAGTGACACAGCCCTTTTGGGGCTCAGAGTGGGGGCTGGGAAAGGCCTTCCAACCTATTCAACACCGTATCTGAGGACATTCTCGATGTTTTTTGTTGTTGTTTTATGGCAGCCGTGATAGACAATCGAAAGGATAGAAGTGGCTAAATATCCTTAAATATTTTTTTCTGCATTTGGGCAAGAGGTTATATTGCAAGTTCACTGCTAATTACAGTTACTTAAAAAGAAAAAAAAAAAAAAAGCCCTGTGGAAGTGAAAGAAATTTGGTTCCAAAAACTGTGTGTGTCTTTCTGCTGCTGGGTCCAGCTTGTCCCCGGCGAGGAGAGCCAGGCAGGAGCTGTCAGTGGCGGGTGCCTGGGGGGCTGTGAAATAACTCACAGGTGTCAGACACACTCCGGCAGTAAGCCCGCCTGACCTCTGAGGAATGGACCCTCTGTCTGCTTATGGCCAAGAGAGGTGTCTTTAAGTGCCATAAAAATTTAGCCTTTCTCCTCCTGATTGTCTTCTACAATTTTGTCAGAGTTATTCAAATAAGATTTTTCTGGGGGGTTCATTTTTTTTCTTTTCACTGGTAGAATGTGCTCTTTAGTATCATTTTACATAATTTAATACAATTTGTTCCATCCATTGATTTTCATGGGGATACAAGCTGTTCGCTTGTGAGAAAGCTGGCATGGGCGTGAGGCTGGCAGGGACGCGGGGGGCCGGGCCTCGTCTCAGACTTCCGTGGGCCTCGGCCATTTTGAAGGGGCTCTCCCGTGCTCCGGCCCCCGCGGCCTCTCACAGCCACCCAGACGCTGGAGGGAGACCAGCAGTGGCCCCGCGGGCTTGGGGGGCCTGCGGTCCTCTGCGTGGTGAGAGGGGGCTGTCCCCAGGTGTGCAGCCTGTCGAGAAGCACAGGTGTTCTTTGGTGACTTGTGCAGAAGAGAAGTGGTGGTGGGTGGCCATGCCTGAGCGCCGAGCCCGCCCCTGGGGCCGCCCTGGCCAGCGCCGCCCTGGCCCTCGTGCCCTCCCCGCTTCGTGTGCTCACCTGGGCCCATGGACATTTAAAGAACCAGCCCAACTGAAATGTGGGAAGGGAGGCAGAATAATCAGGCCGGTGGTCACACCTCCAAGTGTTGGGTCTCTAAGTGGTGCAGCCGATTCTGTCACCTTGAGGGACTCCTCCCTGAGCCCACCCAGGCCCCCTTCTGAGGGACGGGCCTGGGAGGCCTCATCAGCCCCCTCCAACTTCCTGGGCTCCTCTGCCCAGTGTTTGGGGGTAGATCATTAGGTCCCAGGTAACAGAGGGACATATGCACAAAGGCTCGAGGATGCAAGACAAGACAACTGGGTCCTGACCCTGCTTCACTGTGCTGTGTAGCCTTGGACAGGCCGCTTTACCTCTCTGGGCTCTAGTCCCTTCTCAGATAAGGACTCCCAGCCCTTTGCACAGTATACGGGGTTCACAGCCCTGTAGGCTCCAGGGTCTCTGAAGCTCTGAGCTGACAGGGACCGGGGCTGCTCTTGCTTTGATCCGCCCGCAGCACCGGCCTGCCTCTCCAGGTGGGGGGCCAGGGAGGAGGGGCCGTGTGAGGAGCAGTGGCCTGACCCATGGCCACACGCCTGTCTAAGCTGCGGATTTTCTGGGCACCCCAGCCCCGCTCCACCCCAGCCCAGCGTCACCCCTGCCCGCCTTTGCTCCCTGCCAGCAGGGCCGGGGGGGCTGTGGCTGTCATGTCACACCGGCTGACGGGTACCAGCCCGCTCGTGGGTGGAAGGAAGCCTCTCTGCATGAGGGTGCCCTAGACAGTGATGGATCACCTCCTCCCAGCACCCCTGGGGGAATGCTAAGTAGGCCAAATGAAATGATCTGAGCTGGCCGCTGGCCAGGGCAGCAGGGCTAATCCTTGCCTTTGTGGGAGAGCCTGGGGCCTGAGGGTCTGCCACCAGTCAGAGCAGCCTGTTAGGGTGTGCCCCAGCGCTGAACCCTCAGACCCGAGGCTGCCTCCACAGCACCTGGGAAGGTGTGGTCGTGACACCGCAGAGCTCCGGTCCACACAGGAGTCACTCCTTAAGCGTCTGCTAGATGCCTGTCCCTGTGGGAGGGGCAGTGATGGAGAAAGAGGAGCCGGGGAAGCAGGTGCTTAGACAGTGCCAGGCCCAGGGACCGCCCCCATCAGTGTGGCTGTTCCCGTGGAATGCTCGCTCAGGGCCAGGCACTCGGCAAGGACTGCTTTCCGGCTTTCCGGGTCCTTGAAACAGGCCGACCAAGTGGACATCCTTGTTTTCTCCATTTTATAGATGAAGAGCCAAAGCCCAGAGAGGCCAAGCACTTACCCGAGGTTGCAGAGTGGATGAATGGGGGCCCGCTGCGCACTGGCCTGCCTAGTGGCCGCAGGGAAGGGACGCTGTGGCCTGTCCTAGCCCTCGTAGGCCCTGACCCTGCTTGTGTCCCGGAGTCTGCTGGCGTTTTTGTCTGCCCACCTGCACTCCCGTCCTCTTACCCACACATGCGTGGCCCCTGCCCAGTGCCAGGCAGGGCGTGCCCAGGCCAAGGGCCCCTGCTCATCCAGGACCCCACAGATCTGAGCCCCCAGTCTCAGCCAACACCAGTCAGTGGGCCGGCTGTGCTCCTGGCCTCCACGGGGACAGGGACTGCTGAGGAGGCAGTCCTGCTGAGCCCAAGCTGGGGGGAGTGCACATGTTGGAAGCCCACTCTTAGGGTGGCAGGTGGGGGGGTCATTTTTGGGAGTCTGTCTGCTGAGGTGTGAGAGGCACAGTGGGCCTGAGAGCCCTGGGGCCGCCGCTGCTCCGCAGGCTGTGCTGGGCAGGTAGGGGAGTGTGACAGGGTGGCCTGCGTTCACTCATTCAATCGGCCAGTACTGCAGACTGGCCAAGTGCCCAGCACGGGGCTGGGCAGGGGACGCCCTGAGGGGACCTGTCAGGCAATGGCCCTGCTCTCATGAAACGCACAAATGGCAAGTGACAGGCTGCGAACCTGTAAACAAACAAACATATGAACAAGGTATTTCCAGTGGTATTGCGTGTACGAAGCAAGCAAACCAGGGTTAGAGATCTTAGCCACTCATTTGTTCACATGTCCATTCATTTCGTCATGAACAATACCAGCACCTGTATATCTCAGGCCCTTTCCAGATGAGGGACACTGGCAAACAAAACATCCCAAACCCGTGTCCTCCGTGAGTGCCCTGTGTGTGCAGCTGAGTGTGCACACTCATGGCCGCATCGGCATGGCTGTGTGCCTGGACGCAGGAGAACATGGATTTGTTGGAAGAGAAAGGGGATCTGGGGCAGGACCGTGAGTGGGGCCGAGCCCCCCTTCAGCCCCGCTGCAGACCCAGCTAGCAGCTTCTGCGAGAGGAAGCTGTGAAACAATCTCTGTTGGCACAGCCTCTCTCCTTCCGCCTGCTCTTCCTGTCTGCGGGGCTGCCCAGGGCGTTGTCAGGACTGGCCACCTGGCCACGGTCAGCCCAAGCACCTACCCGAGGCCGAGGCCACAGGCGGCACCGGCCCAGGCACCACAGGGGGGCTCCTTTTTATTGCTCACCCAGCCACTTGCTGAAAAATTAATTTGCAAATGAATCACATTTACTGAGACCTTCTGGATCAGATAACAGATGCAGCCTGGCCTGTTCAGAAGACCATCCAGAAGAGAAAGACGAAAAGCTTCCGCGGACAAAGGCTGCCTGCCGGCCAAGCCAGCTCCTTGCCGAGCTCCGAGCTCCAGGTGCGCTGCTAGATTTTTGGAAGCCTCTCCTGGAAGCCGAGGCTCCAGGCCCCGACCCTGCATGGCTTCTGGAGCACATGCCGGCTGGGCAGCCGGGCACTCCCGGCCGGTTCTCTGGGCTGGTTCTCCTGGAGCCCCTCGCAAGCAACCCGGAGCCGCTGTCCCCTCCCTGGCCATCTGCTTGAAGCATCTGGTGATCAGGTGTGAGCCCCACACTGGTGCATTCAAGCTGAAATGTGCAGTCACCTTGCCACCCACACTGATTTTTGTTACGCCGCCAGGCTGCCCCTCTTTGTGCTGCGGAGAGCAGCTTGGGGCTGGAAACTGGGCGTGGGCCATGGGCACGCAGAGGTCCTGCAGTTCTCCTGCCCGCCCCCCGAACTCGTGTGGACAGGTCCCCAGGGAGGGCCGAGAGGACATGTTTTCTGATGTTCTCTCTACCCAGCTGGTCACAAATATCTGGATCCTGCCTAAATGAGAAAGGCCCATCGGTTTTCTCTGTGCCCCTTTTGCTTAATAAGGAGAGAGGGGCTGCTCCCACCACTGCCGGCTCTGACTGAACTGTGCCTCTTCAGGGCCGCACAGGGCGGGCACAGGGACACGGGGACACGGCTCCGGACCTGCTCCTGAGGCTGCTTCTTTCTGCCGTGCCAGCCCGGGTGCACGGAGTCCACGAGCGTGTGGGGCCGTTGTGGGGTCCTTCAGGGCAGCTCGAGCTCCCCTAGCGGAGCCCTCCTGGAGTGAAGGGGCCGCTGTCTTCGCGCGAGGACACATTTCAGTTTCTGAGCTGTCGAGGACTCGGCTGATAGCTGGAGACTCACTGCAGGAACAGGAGTTTTGGTTTGCTTTTGGTTTTGTAGAGCGTGACCCCCATGCCCTCCCAGAATTCCCAGGAAGCCTGTCCCCACGGGGCCAGGAGAGGGCCCTTGCAGAGGAGAGGTCTGTACGATACCACTGGACTATGAGTTGTGGTGTTCTGGAAGCCGTCTCCCCTTTGGTTTTCAATTTCTTGGTGTGATCTTAAAGATGACAATGTCCTAAGACGTGTTGGGGTGCATTTTCTCTTCCTCTTTCTAGGTAAGTCAGGGTGGTGCTCTGGAATGTTCTTATAGGAAGAAGCAGTTCTATAGAAGCAAGGAGCTCTGCCCAGACCCCAATCTGTGTGTCCTCAGCCCTCCCCATATGCTTGGCAATACCAGTCCTGACAGGCTGATGATGCTGAAATCACTGCCCGCTCAAGTTAGTGCCGGCTTTTGTTCTTGAAAGGTACAGAGGAAAAAGAAACAAGTCAATCCCAAAATCCCAATCTGACTCCATCAGTTGGTCTCATTCCGGGGGTAGTTTTTTAGGTGATAGGGAGGATTGAATGCATGGGTGTGGGGAGTGGGGTGGGGGTGGGGCAGGAAGAAGGCTGTAAATGGAAGGAAACACTCGTTAAGTCACAAGCACCTGATTCCTAGGTGGTCCACCGCCATTCTCACCTGCCACTGTCCTGCCAGCCACCCTTTGCTTTCACTTTCCAATAATGTGATCAAAGAGAAAAGTGCTCGATTTGAATGTGGAATTTTTGGAAACCTTTAACATTTCATCATTAATACATTTCCTTAGTGGGAACATACAACAAAGTCTTCAATCTTAGATACTGAAATGAAAAGTGAGATTGTTTGAAGGTATAGAAAAAGCTGATATTAGTTTCAGACATAACCTAGCTTTTAAATATTTCCATATGATTGTCTCAGTATGTCAATATTAGATTTTAAACACACCCCAAGGATCTTTGATTTTAAAGATGTAGTCGTTTTCTCCCTTTCAACCAGCACATGCGAGTAACATGTGGCGCTCTTTCCCTCACAAAGAATTTGGGTCCCGAGCATGTGCCCTGCTGACACGGCCCCACCCCCACGCCGGGCCCCCTTCCACGGAGCTGGGGCTGCAGGGCGTCATTCCATTCCGTCCGTGTGCTGGCTTGGCAGCGCACCCCACGTGTCTTTCTCTTCCACATCTTGGTTGAGCATAAAGACGAGGTCCCATTGGCTTAAGGCACGGTGCTGGCTTTCTCTGATGGTTGTGCCGTAAGTTAGCAGGATACGTTTGACAGTAATTTAATTTTCATTGACAAATGCTGTCATAATATTGAGAAAAAAGTGATATATTGTATCAACAGTCGTGGTCGACGCTCAGCCAGTCATATGGACTGGGCAAGCACCATATGCTTCTTCCAAACTCGCCTTGGAAAGCTCTGGCTAAGAACTTGACAAGCTCGAGATACCAGTCAAAAAAAACAAAAAAACCCACACAAGATTACCCTCGAAAGGCTCTTGCTAGGTTTCCAGTGTCCTCATTTTCCAGAAGCAAAGAGGGACCATTTCCCAGGGCATCCACTTACCATCATGGGAAATTCTGAGCCATGCCTGCCATGTCCCTAGACAGGGTAGCCCCTCTAGGGCACCCCAAAAACAGTTGCCAAGGGGCATCTCCCACACACCAGGGCTAGCGGCAGCCAAGCAGATCCCCTGCTGACAACAGCATCATGGAAAGTCGTGGGATGATCATCGACCTCCTGTTAGTGTGTGTGTTCCGGCTGTGGTTCCCTCCACTTAATGTCCATGGCTGCTGTGCCCACGTGTGTGGATGGAACGGAGACCCAAGCCTGGCTGAGCTACAGACTCAACATAGCCAGGAAGGGGCGGGGCTTTCATCTGGGGAGTGCAGCTCTGTCTCTGTGTCCCCTGACCCTCCCTGGGCCACTCAGAAACCTGAGCAGGTTACGTGTGAGTGCCTGTATGTCTCCCTGAGCTCGGCCAAAATCTCGGCCAGGTGACTCGACCCAAAGTATGACTAAGTCAGTGGAAATTTGCTCCGTTTTCCCAGCACTGAGCAGATTTTAAGTCGGTTACTGTGCACAGAAAATGCAACTGCTGAGTGAGTTACAAACAGCCTGGAAGAGAAGGGCGTAATGTGTGTGTGGTGTGGGGGGGAGAGGGGAGGGCTCTCAGGGACACGCCATCCCAGCGCACGTTCAGCTGGTGTCCTTGTCTGGCTTGCCAAATATGCAGGGACCTTCCCTTCACTGAAGGATCCCCACCCCAAACAAGGCTAAGTAAAGAAACAGGCATATGGCGGGCACTGGAGCCAGCTCAGTGCGGGCACAGCCTTGCGCCGTGAGCAGGTATCTGGAAAAGACGCAGTCCCGTCCTGCTCTTTGTGGTGCTGATTGTGTATTTGGATGTTGTTGCTGTTGTCACTTTGTGTTTATTATTACCTTGACAAAGAGAGGGAGAGCGTGCAGTTCCCGGTGGACAGCAGCTCTCCACCATGGCTCGCTGCCGAGCCCAGAGCTGTCCTTGTGACACCCAGGGACCATGGGCTCCCGGGCACTCTGGATGGGAGCGAGCAGTGCCCAAGGGCTCAGGGGAGCCTCTCAATGTGCCTGGTTCCTGGGTGTGGCTCAGGGTGTCCTTGGTCTCCAAAGAGAGTGTCGATGTGACAAAGCGGGCAGATTGGAGGAGCAGCTGCCCTCCTTGCCGATGGCATCCATTGGTGGCTGAGTGAAGCGGGACCCCAGACTGCCTCCCATTACCACTCATTCCGCGACAGCAGAGCCACACGCAGATCCATACGCTGCCTGTTGGATGGGGTTTCCAAACACAGCGGGGCTCTGCAGGGAGCACTGCCTCCTCTGCTGCCTGTTGGAAACCCAGCCCCCCGCCATGTGGCACTTCCTGAGCTGGTGGCTTCAGGATCGCTCTGGGCAACCCAGAAGATGGGTGTGGCCCAGGTGTGGGGCAGTCATGCTGTGAGCAAGGTGTCAGTGACTTGCAGCGTTGCCTGGACAGTCTCCTGAGAGAGGGGTTGGGGACAAGCCCAGCCGAAGTGCGTTTTCTCACGCAGGTGCCTCCCTTTGGAATCTTGCTCAGCAGGATCACCCTCTTCCAAACGGTGGCCAGTTGTGAAAAATAGTGGCCTCATAGGAGTTGGCTTGTCTTCTCTGGGCCTGAACACCAGCATTTAGTTGTAAAGGAGATACACACAGACAGGGAAGGTGAGTCTGGCCCTGTGTGCTGGTCCCGTGGTGGGTGGCCATCTTCCCTCTGGTGGGAGTGGGGGCTGCAGAGCGGCCGCCGCATGCGGCCTCTGTCTGCTTGTGAACAGGATGGAAGCGTCAGGAGGCGCTGCTTATTAAGACCTGATGGCTCTACAGGTTGTTCAAGCAGGAACTTCCTCTGTCAACCAACTAGCAGATCATTTCTTTGTCAGCTCTGTATTTTTTTTTTTTTTTGAGGGCAGTGTCACTGGCCCTCACATGTGGGACCCGAACCGGGGCCGCCGGCTTCCCAGGCCAGCGCGTAACCACCGCGCCCCTCGGCCGGCCCTGTCAGCGCTGTATTTAAGAAGAAAGGGCCACAGTGGAGGTCCAGAATGACATTATTCTTCCCGTTTAACCCTATGTTGTGGGGTTAGTTTTCCCCACCCACGTAGGGAGGAGGGAGGGCTAGTAACGTGGCCCCAGCAGGTGTGCTTCCCCCAGTCCGGGTGTTCTCTACAGCTCTTTGCAGGCTCTCCCACATCTGCAAGTTCCTGTCGCCTATGGTTTTACAATGTCCCCTCTGGGCTGCTGGCCCCTTGCGCATGTCATTCTGTAGAAACATCCAGTCTCTTCCTACTGAAGTTGCCTTGCCCTTCCAGTGGCTGCTGGGGCTAAGACTTTCACATTGGTTTTGTGCAGGGGCTCCCTTCCATAGTGACTCACATTGGGACTTTGGGAAACAGTTTTCATTTTTTCCAAAAATCGCTGCAAGTGGAGCCATTTCCCACGCACCTCCCCAGCTCCTCCCCTCAGCTCCTCCCCTAGCCACTCCCCTCAGTCCCTTCCTAGCCACGCCCCGCTCCTCCCTAGCCACGCCCCTCAGTCCCTTCCTAGCCACGCCCCCAGCTCCTCCCCTAGCTACTCCCCTCTCAGCCCTCAGCCCCTCCCCCAGCCACTTTTTGGCTCTTCTCCCAGCTTCTTCCCTCAGCCACTCCCCACAGTCCCTCCCCTAGCCATTCCCCTCAGCTCCTCCGCTAGCCCCTCCCCTAGCCCCTCCCCTCAGTCCCTCCCCTAGCCGTTCCCCTCAGCCCCTCCCCTAGCCCCTCCCCTCAGTCCCTCCCCTAGCCATTCCCCTCAGCTCCTCCCCTAGCCCCTCCCCTAGCCCCTCCCCTCAGACCCGCCCCTAGCCCCTCCCCTCAGCCCCACCCCTAGTCCCTCCCCTAGCCATTCCCCTCAGCTCCTCCCCTAGCCACTCCCCAACCCCTCCCCTCAGCCCCTCCCCTCGCCCCTCCCCCAGCTGCCCCCCCGTCCTCTCCTGAGCCCACCACCAGAGTAGCCAGCAGCCTTTGGACTTTTCTAATCTGGGCCCTGCAATGACCTCATGGCCCACCAATGCCGTGGGACCTGGTACAGGCTTCCTTTCGGTGAGCTGGAAGTGGGGAAACAACTTTTTGCCCCATGCCAGAGGGAAGGCTGGTAACCACAGCACAGGAACCCCCCTCTACAAAGACCCCCCTGCGTAGCTCTCGGCCTCTGGAGAGTGAGTCTTCCGTGGCCCCAGCTGTGCCAGCGGCCTGTGCAGTCCCTGCCAGCCAGCGCATCACCTTGGGTCAGGCCAGCGCTCAGCTTTGCTTCCTGGGCAGCCTTCGGAGCTTTCAACTAAGGAGCAACCGAAGCACGTATTTTAGCATCCTGCTACACTTGATTTTCAACAGGCTCTTAGAATCCAAGCCTAACTCTCTTTTTCTCGAGTGTCAGCCCCTTTTTCCTTCTAGGTCCTTGGTGAGAGCCGGGTCTGTTAGCTTCTACTTACGGAATCCTTCTGGTACCGCAAGACTGGCCGCGCTTGCTGCCTCCCCTGTCCTTCCTTGTGTGTGTGCGGGGGTAGGCTGGGCCACACAGCAGCTGTCCCACAGGGTCCGGGCAAGCTGCGTGAGGTGCGCAGAACACGCCCTGCCACTCTGTCCCCTGCCCTGCTGGCTGTCCAGGGCGCACGCCACACACGGACCGCGCAGAAGCCACCCAGGCAGGCTGCAGGGCCTCCCCAGACGGGCCCCGTCAGATAGCCTTGTACAAGCTTCAGGGCTCTGCTGTTGACACGGCTCCTGATTTCTGGGGGCACAAGGTCAAATGGTGGCCAATCCTGGCCCTGACGCAGACCGCTGCTGCTTTCCCATGTCTCCTACATCTGTCATGGTGACCTGTCGAATCCCAACATCAGTGCTTCTCGACCCGCTAATGCTGCGAAGATCTTGCGGGCTCCTGAGGGAAGTGAAAGGTAGCCACGGGCCAGACTAGCAAAACTTTATACACATTCAGGGCCAAGAGCCGGGCACACTGGACTGCTCAGCGGTGGGATTTTTCTTCCAGGTGTGTCAGAAATATTCAGCTTTAATGTCATATATTGTAGTTTTAACTCTAGAATTATCAGTTGATTTCATTTTAAGGTTCCTATTTTCTGCCTACATTCTCCATCTTGACATCTGTATTCTTAAATGCATATTTTCTTAAATATACTGTTACTCTGAAGTCTATAAAGTCTGTAACTCCTAAACTCCCTATTCTGTGGCTCTGTTTCTATTATCTCTTGTCTCATTCATTAATCCTTGTTTTGATTCTGTGGCCTTATTCCCTGATGTTCCCGATAATTTTTACTGGAAGTCAAACATTGTGTTTAAAAATTTTCAATAATGTTGGGCTCCTGATAGGCACTGCCAAATAGAAACATAATGGGAGCCGTGTACGTGGCTTTAAATATATGGTCTTTCCGTTAAGGAGCAGTGTGGCTGTTTGCTTCTCTTCCTAAGTGTGTCCCTTTAGGGGCGCAGCTGAGAGTGTGGGCGGTTTACTGGGAACCCACTGTCTTCCTAGGCCCTGGTTCTAAGTTTTGCCTCCTTGGTCCCTTGGACTGTGGGAAGTTCTGCTGAGTTTCCCAGCATCTCAGCTGCCACTTGTGAACTGACACCTGTCTGCAGGGGAAGCTGCTCGCGCTGCCTTCTTAGAATCTGGGCCCTCATGTTCCGGCCTTTGAAAACTCTCTCCTTCCCACAAATAATCCACACACGTGCACACACGCACCCATATGCACATATGCACACACTCATGTGACTGCACACACGCACATGCACACATGCACACCACAGGTTTTTGATGCAGGTTTTCTAGTTGTTCTCCATTGGATGGCTGATTTGATACAAGCCTTTTTGCCATAGCCAGAAGTGGAAGTAAAATAACATCTTCTTAATTAACTGAAACCAGATTGGTTTTTTCCTTTTTCTCTATTTGGCAGTCAGCACTGTTTCAGCCTTTGAAAAAAGACTGATTTCTTTCCCTGTGATTCAGCACACTCAGATCCCTGGGGGATAAGATTACTTCCCCAATTCTAAGGATTGGCAAATTGAGGCATGAATTTATGACTCGTAAGCATCAGGGCCAAGAGCCAAACCCAATCTCTCTGTGTTCTTAGCCTAGGGTTTCCCAACTGCTCAGCCCAAGCAGGCTGGGTGGTGGGGAGGCTGCTGACCTGGCTGGAAGCCTGGGGCTGCTCAGAGCAGACCTCCATGTGGGAACACGGGGAGCAGGAGAAGTGGCTGAGATTCCAGGCAAGGCTAGAGCCTTGCAGGGAGCAGCAGGCGGCTCCAGGCGCGTACTCCTTGTGCATTCTGTACCGAGATGGTGCTTTATTCCAGGCCCTGTGCTGGAACCTGGGGAGGTGACAGGATGATGGCATTCACAGCCCTGCCATGAGGGCGTGTCATGTAACCCTGCAGGCCGGGGGCATGGCCCTATCAGAACCTAGACGCAGAGTGTCATGGCTTCTGTCTGGCCCTGCCTGGCTTCAGTGGGGTTGGCTGTCTGGTCAGCAGCCAGGGTGTCCCACACTCAGGGCCGTAGGCTGCTTCTGATATAAAACATTTAAATGAAGAATTTCCGGGTGTGAATGAGCTAAACTCTTTGACACAAATAGACATTTTACTTTTTAACAACCAACATCAAAGTTAATTGAAGCTTACTTTTAATTTTAATTCATTGCTTTTAACCCAGTATGTTTTCCTTTTAAAAAAAGAAATCAACTTATATTTTCTTGAAATAAGACCAAACTTTTACTTCTTTCTTGTCTGATTCTTAGAAGACAAAACTCTGAACCGTTTGTTACCACATGAAAACTGCCACAGTTGGCTGTATTTCATTTCAGGTTTCTCCCCATGCCAGTCTTTCACGTAATTATACTCCTACCAGACATGTGACTTTGCACGTAGTTTGTATGTAATATGTAAGTGTAATATGAGTGTGTTCTCGGATTATTAAAACTATATGTACACATTTATGGCTACAATAAAATATGCTGTTTGGGATTTTATAGTCGTTTCTCCCCTTGTCAAATATTTAGGTTGTTTCCCATTTTTTATTATTACAAATCCGATGTAGGGAAGGCGTTGGAACAGGAAGGCAGCCCGTCTGTGCTGGTGCTTTAGATTATTTCTCTAGGGCAGGTTACCAGAGAAGGAATTACTGCGTGAAAGTAATGAAATATTTATATGCTCTTTAACTTAATTTCAAGCCTTGGATTTACTCCTCAAATGGGCAGTCAGTTCCCACCAAACGCCAGGGCCCCACGAGGGCCTGAAGGTGGCGAGCCTAGGAGAGCCCCAACCTGTGAATGAAAGGGGGCCCGACTGCCTGTCAGGGGCATGTCTTGTCAGGGAGACCACTCCATGGAGGTGTAGGGGCCTGACCACTGCCCTGGACATCTGAAGCTGCCGCTGAATAATATTAGATGTGGACTATAATTTAACACATATATAGTCATGGGATGTGGAGCATGGTGCGGGGATGGAGTCAATGGAGTTGTAATAGATATGTGTGATATCGGGAGTGGGGACAGGGGAGGGGGAGGGGGGTCACTTTGTAAGCGGTGAAAAAGATAACTATTGCACTGTGTTGTACACCTGAAACTAATAATAATAATAAATCAAAAAAATTTGAATTTAAAAAAAAAAAAAGAAAGAAGCCAAAGGAAGGCCAGTGTGATGAGTGATGGCAGGGCTGCAGGAAGCCCTTTGGAGAAGAAAATCAGATAAAGTCCTCAGGTGGCCGAGTGGATGGGGACTGTTGCCGATGCGGTGCGTGTACACTGAATACACTGAATGCACTAAAGTTTGGCCTCCGAATCCCATTTTAGACGCATGTGAGCCGAATCCTACTCTAGATGGACTCCTGTGAGGAACCCCACGGTGACTATGAATCAGAATGTTTGTTTGCAATGCAAATATGCCTTTCCAAGCAATCTTCAGTTCCTTACATTTACAGATTGTATATTGTAAATGTTTATTTTTGTGTACTGGTTTTGGACAAGTACGGGGTCCATTTCAGCCAGGGGGTTTGCAGGTCTAGGTGGGAGAGGGTTCTGTTTGACCCCCCTGTGGGCCTGGCAGCCTGTCCTTACCTCCCTACAGATAGCCAGTCAGAATGAAGGCGTCCCTGCCCAGAGCTGCGAGCCCAGGAGCCCACAGGGGACAGTTAGATGGTTAGCCGGTAGAAGGCAGGGACACTAGAGAAAACGCCAGTCCTGGGGAGTGGGAGGCATGGGCGATACTTTTCGAAGTGTCTGCCCTTTTCGAAGGAAACCATGACCCTCAGAAGTGCCTGTGGGGGCTCTCCGCCACAGGGACAGCCTAGATCTCACTGGGAAAGGAGAGGACACAGGCTGTGCGTGTGCCCGGTGGGGCTGAGGCGGTGGCACAAGGGCTTGTCCCAGGGTGAGAGCTGGCTGGCAGGCACCATCGTCGAGTCCTTCCGCAGGAGGCCCACGTGTGCCTGGACTGGGCTGGGAGGCAGAGCGCAGTGGCCGGCGCCCAGCTCCGCGATGGACATCACCAAGCCTGGGACTTCCAGCAGCCTGGCGTGGCTTTCATTTACCCTTTGGTGTCACCACCACGAAGCTGTGGAGTGAGGCCTTGGAAATTCGGCACAGCACGAAAGTCACGTCTTAAATTATGACCATGCTTAAAGTATTTATAATGGCTGACTTGATTTCATAAACAAAACCAGCTCTGCATAAATTAATCAAATATTTGCAACGGGCAGCGTGGTAATTTCCCAGGGTCTGGGAGACCCCGTGGGAAGGGCACCACTTCAGCCATGAATCTAACCTTTCAGTCGAGGTGTGTCCTTCCCACAGCCTGGGATGCTGACAATTGCTGAAGTGTCACTGAACTTTGCAAGTTACTATACTTTCTAGGGGATCGCACAAACCCCCAAACTAAATGGAAGGTAGAAGTGGGAGAAACTCCCAAGATCCAAATTTGACTTGATTTGCAAGGAGTCCCGGGAGCCACATCCCTGCTGGGGTTTGTCGAAAATTTGCAGGTGTGTGAGTGATTATTTAACAATCAGAGTGCCCTAAACTTTCATACCATTTATACACTGTTTAATTCACATCGATTTCTTCATTTCTACACATAGTAATTAATTTTGTCTTACTGACAGATGATTCTCAATGACTGATTTCAAGACACATTCCTGACAGGTACTTCTGAGCCCTTCGCTTTCCTTTGAAATGACTTATTCTACTTTGGGGTGCTGTCAGGGACAGCACAGGGATTTCTGGGGGTGCAAGGACTTCAGGGAACAATCATGTAGAAGTGGGAAGAGGGTGGCAACTTTTCACTTAGGTCATGTTAGACAGTCTAGGGCAGCTTTGGGGCGGAGATGGAACCGGAGGCCTGGAAGCCGCCCCAGTTAACCCTTTGCTCCCTTTCAGAATTGGCGCCTTACAGGTGCTGATTTAAGTCATGTTCCAATAGGCTCTAGGGTGTAAGAAACTGTTTTTTTGCTTTAGAAGACAAAGTAGAAATCCCCAAATTGGCTTCGATGAAAAATTGGTGGTGGTGACGGAGAGGCAGTGAAGGAACCGACTCAGTTGAAAGAAGTAATTTTCTGATCTCCGATATCCGCCTTTCCTCCTAAAATACACCGTGGTATAAAAGGCGTCCTGCGCCCTCCCTTCCCTGGACAGGAGGGGCTTGCCCTGCCGGTGGGAGAGGGGCCGGCTGCCAGCGCAGGGCAGGCTGCTCTCTCGTCTGTGCGCTCCGCTTCTGTTTGGGGAACCTTCTTCCCATCTTTCCTCCCTGTTTTGTCGTCAGTCCCTGAGCATTCCTTCATAACCGCTGGACTGAAGACATGCCATCCCCAGGGTTAAAATGATAGAACAGGAGAGGGTGCAGTGGGCGTTTCCTTTTCGACTGGTTTTTCAGTGAAGCTTCCGCCGTTGCCTTGCAGGACGTGACCACTGGGCGATGTTCCTGTTGTTATGAATGAGAAGACACGTGTCCTTCATTTTGCAACTTTTCCTTCTACATGACCTTTTAAATATGGATACTGTCCAAGTCACGTTTTAATATTAATGGATGGCAGGAAGGAAAATGAGGCTCAAATTATTCCAATACTCAGTTGTTAGACTCTGTCTACAGCTATATCTTCTCCATAGGCTGTGTCGCTTTATGAGTTGGAGGGGATGTGGGCTCCTATCCCGTCAGTGAGACTTGTGCCCAGCGGCCCCATCCCGCTTAGATGGTGTGACCACCCCACAGCACGCAGGTTCCCGTAAATGCACACATCCTGATCGGTCCTTGCCTTCCCAGGAAGGAGGGGTGTGTGCAGAGACACCGCGTCCACCTGTCTGGAGAGTTTCCCAGGCCTCTGCCCAGCCTGGCGCTGCCCAAGGTCAGCTTTGGGTTGGAGCCCGAGGACAGCCGGTCTCCGATCTGGGCCACCGTCTTCTTCAGGCTCCAGCTCGCGCGACTTCAGCTCTGTCCCTGACGGCGAGGGGGGCCCTTTGGGGATTTCTGCCATTCTAGTTCCAGAGTCCTCTACCCCTTGCTATTTTTTTCCCCAGAGAAAGTATTCAGATCTGGTCTGACTTGTAGTAACAAAGATCTTTTTGTGGCTCCTGGTCTGTCTGCCCGTCGGCCTGTCCTTTCATTCCTGAGGCATCTATTAGGACTGTAATGTGCCTAAGGGGCCTTTTCTCCCACACGTGCCTTCCGATATTTCCTGGTAGAAAATAGCATGGATCCTTCATGTTCTCCCCTTACAGCCATCATGTCACCTATGTGTGAGTGTGTGCACGTGTGTTCATGACTGTGTGAGCACTTGTCTATGGGCACGAGTGTACAACAAGTGTGTTTATGAAGGTGTGCATGTCGGCATGTGCTGCAAGAATGTGGGTGCCTGCCAGGCGCCAGGCTGTGTCTGAGTGTCCCCATGTAACATGTGAAGGTGTGGCCGTGCCCTTCCCTGGACTCTGACACTGTCCACACTGCTGACCTTGGCCCCCCATTACTTATATCCTCCATCTGTATTTGTGTCCATTTTTCCCATGATAATTAGTGGCCTTTTGCCCCCTTGTCGGTCACAAACATTCTCACCGTATTTCAGCAACAGTCACGTATGTATCCAGTTTCAACAACTCCTGCCCAGTGCCATCGATCTCGTAGCATTCCGTGGCACCTGCCTTCCGATATTATACCTGCAGGACAAAATCATCACACTGGGCCACATTTTTAAAGCAAGGCTACTGATGTGCTACATTTAAAAAAATTAATTAAAAAAAACTCAGCTTCAGGAAATTCCAGCCGTCAACCCCCTCCCCTTGTGCTAACCTCTCCATGGAAGTGCTCACAAGTGCTCTGCCCAGAGAATTCTCCCTTCGCCCTCCGTCCCCGCCCCACTCAGAGCCACCCCTCCCCCCTGCAGGAGATTAGCCTTCTGTGAGGCAGTGCATCAAAAGCTTTCTTAAAGTCCCAGTAAATTATACCCCTGGTTTCCCTCTTCAATTCCTTTTTGTTACTTTTTCAAAATATTCTATTAGTTTTGTTACGTATGATCTCCCTTTTGTGAATCCATGCTGAATATCTTTAATTAAATCATAACTTTCCCTATTTTGCCTCTGATT
The DNA here is from genome assembly GCA_033961575.1 of Aselliscus stoliczkanus. Classification (NCBI taxonomy): domain Eukaryota; kingdom Metazoa; phylum Chordata; class Mammalia; order Chiroptera; family Hipposideridae; genus Aselliscus; species Aselliscus stoliczkanus. The sequence goes on from CM066732.1 coordinate 55,101,133, forward strand.
AGTGTTTTCAATATCTTCTGCACTGTTCAAGTCAAGCTCACTGGTGTTTAATTTCCTCGATCTACCCCAGAGTCATTATTAAATGTAAGTATTGTATGAGGGCTCTTGGTCACTGGTGCCTCTCCGGCATCCCGGGCATTTTTAAAAGGTATTTGCTAATCGTTCCCCAGTTTCCTTCCCTCCTTTTGCACAAATTCAAAGGTGGTTCCCATCCGGTCCCTGAGTTATCAGTCTTCAGACACTCGGGTCTCTCTCACCTGTGCTGCTACGATGCTGACCTCTTCCCGAAATATTTCCTCTCTTTGGAAAATGCTGTCTGCTGGTGGCATCCGCTCTCGCCTTCTCTTTATGGGCGAAGGCACATTACCCAGCTTTCGTCTTCTTTAGCAGCTGTCCCCCCGGATTCCAGGAAACTGTGCCCTGTGCCTCTTGGCCTTTTCGGAAAAAGTACTGCAAACACAGCAGCAGCTCGCTGAGCCCCAAGTTCAGAAGTCAGTGTTTCCTTTCCCATGGCGATGGCATCACCAACTTTTAACTCAGCCGGCAGTGCTGAGCCTTGGGCAGTTCAACTGTCCTCATGCACCGAGCTCTTCTCCGGGAGGGTGATGCCCTGAGGCCCCGACAGGCAGTAAGGCGGGACCCGACCCCCACCGCAGTTTTCAGGGCTTGTAAAGCTTCCCTCGTGCCCTTTGGGAAACCTTTCCCCTGGAGGCAGCGGCAGCCCAGGGTACCTCCCTCGCCCGCAGTGCCCCTGGCCCGCCGGCACTGCCCTCCTGTGGCGCTCCCACCTTCAGGCTGTTAGGGACTCATCCCCCTGGGGTTTGCTTTCTCTTAGTCTGATGAAAGGGCTGCCCTGTGGAGGTGCACCCCCAGTGGCCCTTGGACGCGTGCCAGCTGGTGCCCCTGCGGTGGGCAGAGGTGGACGGGCCTCTCTGGGTGCACTGTCCTCTCCCAGCTTGGCCTTGTTTCCTTTCGAAGCGCATACAACCCAGATCTCACGGAAACGTTGCTCTCATGCTGCAAATTACACCAAATCAAAAGGCCAAACCCTGGCTGTAAACCCAGAAACCGCCCAACCGATGTAACACCAGAGAGCCTGACAGTAGCTGTTGCCGGGGACAGAGGTGGGGTCCGCCCTCCAGGCCAAGCCGCTGGCCTGTGTAGGAGGCCACTGCCCAGGTCAAGTTACAGAAACAACCTAAGTCAGAAATTTCAACGAAGCAGGTATGGGTCATAAACAGTCCTCAGAAAGCACACAGCCTACGTCTGTGTCCCTTGCATGAAATGGCTGAAATTTGCACACCCACGGGGACTTGAAATTATAAAAGCTTAATAAAGGCAGTGTATACACACTCTCCAGCCAGTTTTTAAAAACTTCATTTAATTGAGTCAAATAACATGTTACTTTGGGGAAAAATGAAGATGGTTTAAACTGGTTCTTTTAGTTCAAATGTTGTCTTTTAAAAAAAAGCAAAAAAAAACAAAACAATTGCTGAGTGCGACTGGCTGAAGATAATACCCAGGCACCACAATGAGAAGTAGATGGCAGGGGCTCCCTCTGAACTTGGGGTTTCTTCTCCCCCCAACTGTCCCTTTGCCTGGGGCTATGGGGCAGGCAGGCTAGGCTGGGAACCCTATGGAGCGCCACAATCTGGAGACCCGGCACCCACACTCTCCCTCCACATCACCGAGCACCATCCTGTGGCAGCCTCGGGGCCCGCTCCAAAAGCAAATCCTAGGTGGACTCCGTAAGCGCAAATAGGAGGCACAGGTGCTTCATAATAATTACTTGCTCATTTACAGAATCGGACATTCTGTCATTTAATAGACCTAAAACTAAAAAGCTTTTGTCTGTGAAAGGTGACCAATAGGAAAGGAGTTTGGATTATATGATATCCCATAACTTAATCATATGGCTCTTAGGAGGGGGACATACACAGCTGTGTCTCACTAATATGCATGCAATATGTGTAAACTGATACGCTTTCACTCTAAACTTGTTTTTAGCAGGAAGAAAAAAGCATTTAGATGAGGAACATTAAGATTCAATATTAACCATTTTCCCCCCTTTGGGCAAAATTATTCATCACTTGATATTTATTAAAGCAACGTTGTTGTGGGTTTTTTTTTGCTACAGTGAGATGCATCCTGCTGAAATTTTTCCCAAACATCCTTAAAGTTCTGTGGCAAAGTGAAAAGGAGGAGAGAATAGACAGTAAACCCTTTTGGCCACAGAGAGACAATGAACTTGAAAGGTGGACACTTCATTTGTCCTTGTGCAGCCCAAGCCCACCCCAGCCCCTAGGCCGAGCTCCAGGGCCGAAGGGTGGAGTAATTGGGGCGGGGCTGTCGGTCCTCCGCCTCTCCTATTAGGAATATTTGATTTGTTTATGTGCTCTGACGTTTTAATTGTTAGTTTGTACCGGTTTAGTCTGAATTATTTAAGTATATTTGCTTTAATAATCTTAACCAAAAACAAACAAACAAACAAAAAAACCCCCCCAAAACCCCAAAAAAAAACCCCTAAGACAAAGGAATTGTAGATTAGAGACTTTTATTTTCAGGGCAAAATGATACGGATAAGTGAACATCAACTGACCAGAAATTATTTGCTTCTGTCTGTTAGACACGTAATGGAGTCATTTAACTAGTCAAATTAGGAGCTGCAGAAATGCACCATGCTTCATTACTGAGTTCGAATGGGCACCATTTTACATTTACGTCAAAAATTATCTCATAGCAAATTAATGTTTTCATTGTGCGGGAAGCTGAAGCAACGCAGTGTCAGCGCCACCTAAAGGCCACTGTGGAAACACTCCGAAGGGACAAGGGACAAACAAGGGCAGGATGCTTCCTGGCGGGTTAGTTCTAGGCTCTGGGGCCCTGGCCCTGTCTCAGGTCAGAGCGCAGTGGCTGAGTGTTCTTGTCTGGCTTGGGGCACCTTGCTGGGCTCTGAGGGTCTCCTGACGCTTGCCCTAACTTGGCCTAAAGCAAAGGTGCTAAGACGTCACTTCGGTATTTCTAAGTCCTGAGGATATCTCTTCCTGTTTTATGTCACACTTCACTTCGCACAAGTTTTTCTCCCCTCGCCCCCGTGGACTTAAGTTATATCACAACCTTGGAGTCGGGCCGAATTAGTACTTCCGTAAATAAGCAAGCAGACGTTTTTTTCCTCCCATGTTGTAAATTGACACCTTTCTTTTGTTGCTGGTGAAGATGGCTATCTACAGGAAAAGGCAAAACATGACATTGTGTCATCTTAAAAAACTGGTGAATGCTCCATCCAAAGAGGTCAGGGAGGTGGGCAGACATCCCAAGAGTGTTGGTCTCCGTTCAGTTCAGAGAGAAATCGCTTAGGACAAAATAGCAAACCCTTCCCCAATAACAATATTTATTAAGATGGTGTGTAGGCACGCGGTGGCTCTGGGAAGCTAGCGCATATGGTCAGAGCAGAAGCAACAGAAAGAATGGCAGCGTATAAATAGCATTGAGAACGCGGCTATTTCAAGGCAATGTGATGTCTAAAATATATGTGAATGACTGAGTAATGATTGAGGCAGACAGAATTCAAAGTACAGTCAGAATCTGGCCTCCAACTCAGAGCTTTAAATTCTCCCAAAGACATCTGTTTGCTGAGAAAGCCCCTCACCCACGCTGCTCCATCTCCAGGGAGGCGTCCAGGGCGCGGCGGGGAACTGGCAGGGCTGGCGCCCTCACGGTGTGGGGCAGGGCCCTGGAAGGCCAGCAGGTGCAGAGGGCAGGGCTGCTCCAGCTCCGGGAGCTGGGTGCACGCTTCCTCCGAGGCCCCCGACCCCCACAGCACCCCCAAAGGGCCGTGATCTCTGAGGCACCCGCAGACAGGCGGGTGGACTTCACCTCTCTGGCCCTAACTTTGTTTGTCCAGCTGCTGTTCCCCAGATCTAACTCTCACCAAACACGAGCAGGGCAAACGCAGGGGCAGGTGGGATTTCTAAACAGAATAGAATGGTCGGATTAAAGAAAAGAGTGTAGGCACAAGTCAATAGAACACCACCTATTTTACTCTTAACTGTGATTCACAAATGACTGTTTTTAATTAAAATGCTGCCCGCCAACATCTTTTGCAACCAAAAAAAAGAAAAAAAAAATTCCTCCAAATGTTATCAAGTCTCCAGTTTCTGCAAAGATGCTGCATTTTCAGATTTCAAAAAGGATCTCCTTTTGAAAATAAATAATTGTTGGTGATCATATGAGCCTGCTCAGTAAAGTATTTTCAACCCATGCTGTGTTGAAAAGTTCAAGAATTTTGCAGTGCCCTGAGGGTCACAGATAGGATAATGAAAGATGGGAACCCGGGGCAGTGTCTGAAAGCAGGTCCTTTTGTTCTAACGGAAGCTTTGTGTGTGTGTGTGGCTTAAGCTAGTGGTTCAATAGAATTTCTTTGAAACAGAAACAAAAATGTTAAGAGCTGGTTACAAGTACTCAAGTCTGCCCTTCCCTTAAAAATGCAGAGAGTTTTCTGTCTTATGAATCTTGTCGGCTGAAGCGCCTGTGTTTCTCCTGTTATGTTTACCAAGGCCAGGCCGGAGGACCCGGTAATTTATAAGCATTCCTATTGGGCTTTATGTAATAACTTTGGAACTCATATAAAGTAATGATCCACAAACTCTTTTAATGTTCATTATAAAATATGAAATATTTCTCAGAACCATTGCAATTATGTGACCAGACATAACTGTTTCACACATGAGTAAATACAGGGAGCTTTAACATAACTTTATTATCTTCCTGTCTTTTCCCCTCATTGATGTGATAATACTGTTTTAATATTTTTCTAAAGAAAAGTTAAGTAATTTTAGAATCTGTACGGAGACCTGCTTTATTGGCTTTTGTAATAGAACTCTCAAATCTAATTGTATTTATGCTCAGACTGACACGGGTAGGAGCCGTGAGTGGAAGGGACCCCCAAAGCGGTGACTTTACCGTAACTACCCATAGATATGTCTCTGCTGACGAGGGCTGGGGGCCTGGGCAGAGTCACAGAGGCAGAACAAGACTTTCCGACGGTCGCCGGAGGCCCCGCAGAGGCTGAGAGGTGGGTTTCGAAGGGGCAGTGGGCCGGCCGTTCCACGGAGCTTTCCCCCTGGGCTGTGCCAGGTCTGGGGCAGGCAGTGTGAAACTTGGTGTTTCACGGAATGCTGACCTCCAAGGGGGGTTCTCCTACGATGCCGGTGCTGGCGATCTGAGCTGAGTGACACCGTCTGGCCGCTTGGCCTTCGTCCGGGGTGTGGGCTTGGTGGTCAGCTCTCTGTGGCATAAAACCCGTGGCAGTGGGAAGGCAGAGGGCTCATTATGGAGACCCGCTCTGGCCTGGGCAGCCTCTCGTCCAGGACCGATGCCCTGCTGGCAATGGTGACGATTTCTCATCTCATAAGGGCAGATGGAGCAGGTTAAACAAGACGGGGTGCTGTGCCTGCATTTCACCGCTCTGTACCCCAGTGCTTCTCAGAGCCAAGTATGCGGGCAGGTCACTGTGTGTCCTGCGGAAACGAGGCGCTGGCTCGGTGGGTCTGGGAAGGGTCCGAGCTAAGGCCTTTCCATCACTCTGGGGGTGCCCCTAGCCTGGAGTCCTGGCCTGCCTCCCCCCACTGGCCGATCAGCGGTGTGGGAGCCAGGTGAGGCCCCCTCAGCAGCCTGAGTGGCAGCAGTGGGGCTTAAAGGGTGGCCAGGGGACCGGAGCCAGCTCACAGATGTGTTTTCTTTGGCTCCTGTGATATTTACACTTTTGTCTTCAATTAGTTGCAAACATTCTAAAACTGTGAGATTTTTACTCACTAATCCAGGTTGCCAGGGTCTCTGAGAAAAGTGGAATGCCGGGGACCAGTGGCAGAGCTGGACGGGGTGGCCTGCTCCACGGGCCTCCACGCGGCGTGGTCTGCAGGCGCGTGGCTCCTCGCGTTGTTTCATAGAAGGCGCTCAGGTCCCCCCTGGTCTGTGTGGGGCGTCTGCAGAGGCGGAGGGCCGCTGCCGCCCTGCAGTGTCCAGGAACCAGACCTCTGCCCACATCAGGGCCCGTGCTCGCCCCAAGCCGCCTGGGCTTCCTTGGCGATGGCAGCCTCCATCTGAGGGGCGTTTCCGTAGCTCTCCGGCTCTCCCTAGCAGGCCACTAGGGAGCGCGTGCGCAGCTCACTGAGTGTCTCTAGAAGCCCCCTCCCAGCACCATGCTGGGAGAACATGAGCAGATTCTGTGGCAGCAGATGGGAGCCAAGGTGGTGCCCAGGCGGGGGGCCGCCTGTCCCCTGGGGCAGCTGGCAGGCATGGCCGTCACGGGGAGAGTCGTCCAGGACCCAGGTGGACGGTTGCAGGGCTGTCCCCAAATCGGGAACCTTGGTTCATGCTTCGAAAAGGTGTGATTGTGTCCCCGTGTGGGTCCACACTCACCCATCCCCGGTGACTCCTGGACCCGTGGATTGTGTGGCGTTTGGTGTGGCAAAACCCAGCCAGAGGCAACACCTGGGTGCTAAAGACTCGGAATGCGGGATGCGTGCGTCCGAAGCTTTCTCCAGGGCTGCCGCTGGTTATGGGGGAAGCAAGGGACAGCGGAAGTGACTGCAGCGCCCTGGGCAGCGGCCCCTTGGCCTCCTGTCCCCTAGCAGCGGGCTGTCACTGTGACTGGTCACAGGCACCGTGCTGATGGGGCTGGGTTCTCTGCCTGAGGGCGAAGCTGGCTCCGGTGGCTTTGGGACCCGCCGGGCAGGGTTGCTGAGCCCCGTGGTGCCGCTGACGGGGCGAGCTGACCCGTCCCCCGGCGGAGCCAGGACTGGGCTGCAGGGGCGTGCCTTTACCCCTATTCTGAATGCAGGGATAGAACTCAGACAGTTTCTACTGTGCAATTGTTGAATGCGGGTTAGAGGGGGGCCTTCCTGCCACTGAGCCCCGCCCCACCCCGGGGCACTCAGCTGGGCAGCTGGTGGCGCTCTGGTTAAACTCATCTCATTTGAAATGAAATTCCTGCTTTTCTTCCATTTATGAGAAGCACCGACGCAATCGTTGCACGGGGCGTGGAGAGTCCATCTTTGGTCGCTCAGAAGCAATGCCTAGGAGAGCTGGCTGACGCGAGAGGGTCCCGCTCTCTCGGGCGTCTTCTCGGAGGGCCTGCTCAGCCCTGTTTGTGGCTGTGGGTAAGGGCGTCTGCTTCGCTTGGTGCTCCAAGGACCGCCCTCAAGTGCAGTCACATTCGGGATGACTGGGCACCTGCCAGGCACGGGACCCAGCGGCCCGCGGGGTGATGAGCCGGAGAAGCTGAAGGCGAAGTCAGGCCTCGCCCCAAAGGGATTTGCAGTCTATGGGGGACATGAAAGCGCAGCCCGTCAATCACGTTGCTACCAGAGCCCGTGAAGGCTCATGTCAGAGTGAATGGTGGGAGGCTGTGAGCCCTGCGGGGAGGTCTGCACGTGGCGGCAGGGCTGAGCTGGGCCTCAAAAGCGGGAGGGTCTGACTCAGAAACCAGGGTTTCACAGCTTCACCCACAGGAAGCATCTAGCCAAGGCCTCCTCTTGCCTTTGGTGTCCTTTTCTCCGATCCGTTAGAGACTTGACTTTCGATGAGTCCAAGGCTGTTTGCAAGGGCTGGAAACGGAGGCCAAGCCTAGCAACTTCCGTGAGTCTGAGTCACATGTCCTGCAGACCAGCCCAGGGTCCTCTGCCTGGTGTCCTTTGTGTCACAGGAATGGCAGCCTGCTCTTCGGACCCGGGAACTACTTAAAACAGTCACTGTGCGCGTTCGATGAATTTCATCCTTTCCTAATGAATTTTATCAGAATGCTCTTCTGAACCCATATTGCAGTGTAACAGTGCCGGACTGTTGTCTAGCATAAGAAAGTAAATTAACTTAGGATCTTTTAATCACATTAAAATAAAATTAAAACTCCGGCATGCTTTTTGTTAGCCCCTTTGCTGGAGCACCCTGGCGCTGTCTCCATGACAGCCCAGTGCACGTCACTCATGGAATTGTTGGCTGTCAGTCTCGTGTGCCCCTGGATGGTGGCGTCTGCTCCTTGCTGCGTACTCCCCAGAGGCAGAAGGACACGAGGCTCACCCCCGAAACGGCGGAAAGCGTGGCAGTCACCGAGTCAGTGTCGTTAGCCACCCTGTACTTGGAGGGCCTCATTCTGATGTCCTGAAGTCAAGGTAGCCTGCTCCAGATGGGATCTGCTCCCCGATGCGGGGAGGCTGCAGGGGGCCCGCCACCTGACGGGTGGAGAACCAGCCCTGAAGGCTTTCCGTTCTCTTAGCGCGTCTCTTTACAAAGCCTCCTCACCCTGGTCTTAACTCGCACTTATTTTTTGGCTGTCCTTACGCAGTGTCGGGGCCAGCAGGGTAAATATCTCATCTGAGAGACTGTGCCGATGGTGGCAATGCGAGCGTTAAAAGTGCAGAAAGAAGAGGTTCGAAACAATGTTCCTAAGTTGTCGCTGCAGCATGTTCTGGCCGTACTTGGCAGACTGGACCCCCCAAATCTGGTAACGTCCTTGGAAATAGAAAGCATAAAATAATGGAGTGGTCCAGAGCCTAGGAGCTGCCCCCCAGGGTCCCAGCTAGAATGCCGCCACGGCAGTGGCTGACTCCCGCGGCGCCAGCCTTCTTATTCGTGTGACGAGGAGGAGACTGGGTCCTACCGGGGGGTTCTTCACCCCGAGGAGCTCCGGAGCGCAAGGCGGCCGGGCTCCGGGCTCACCCGGGGGCCATGCAGGCCGCCGCCTCGCGGCCTCTGTGGGGCCGCCCCGTGTCTCGGGCTGTTTTGCTGCCCCTTCCTGTTTGCCCCCCTCGGGCTCCCTGGGCTGCGTCGTGGCCCCCTTTGCTCCCCCCCACACGCGTCCCCTTCCGTGCAGGCCCCACACCCCTCGCCTGCTGCCCGCCCTCAGAAACGCCCTGCAGCCCCCGTGCCTCCTCCGGGACGGCCCCAGTTCTCTGCGTGACCTCTCCACTTGGATATGTCACGACACCAAGCCTGGGGGGCATCCTCGAATTCTCCCTTCCCTCCGTGGTCCCATCCAACCCACCAGAAAGCCCGTCAGTTCTGTCTCCAAAGCAGACCTGCAGCCCCCGCCCCGTCCCATGGCAGCTGCACCCTTTCAGTTGGGTGACGGTGGCCTCCTTCCTGGGCTGTGCCTGACTGACCGCAAACCACTTTGGGCTCCTAAGCCAGAAGGCGGCTCTAACGCCGCGCGTTGGACCACATGTCCTCTTAACACTGTCAGTGGCTTTCCGGCCTCTTTCCATTAAAACCCAAACCTCGTGGCTACAAAGCCGGGAATGGTCAGGTCCCCGCCCGCCCGACCTCCAGCCTGCCGTGCCCCTCTGCTCTCTGATAGCTCAGGGCCTTTGAAGTGTCAGATCTCACCACCTGATGCGAAGGACAGCCTTCCCCCCGCCCCCCAGCATGCACCCACCACACAGGGCTTGGCCAGGCCAGTTCCTCCGCTTTCCTCGGGTCTCGCTGGAAATATTCTCGAAGAGGTGGTTTCTGGCCATCCACTCCAAAACGGCTTATCACTGTATTACCCTCAGTGTGTTCACTCGTTCCCTCCCTCCCTCCCTTCCCCCTACTCAGAGTTATTAAAATGTCATCTTTTTTTTTTTCTTTTTTGTCTGATCCTCCCACCAAACTGAGAACTTCAAGCAGTCAGAGACCATATGTGTCCTGTTCCCTCTGGGTACTGAGTGCCCAGCCCACAGAAGGGGTTCAGTATGTATTTCTTGAATGGATAAATGGAAAAATGTTTAGAGATAAATAAAATGCATAACATCTGGCCTGGTTTGGGTAAGGCCCTAAGCAAACACCATTTTCACTCGCATTTAGAATCGGTTCTTGTGTCGGACAGCTGGCCATTTCTTAGTGGGCCTGTTACAGATGTGGGAGCCTGAGTGTCAGGGGGTCTGCCTTTACCAAGTTCATGGGGCTTGTTCACTGTCCACGCCAGATAAGCTCCTCTGAGAGGGCTGAGTGTTGGTGGGCGTGCACGTGCACATATGCACTCTTGGTCGTACGGTACGGCTGATTTTATAAAGCTCCATCTACTCTTTTGAAAAAGTCATCAATGATAAACCTTAAGGATTTGTTAACAAAGATCAGTGACAGGGGTGGTCACTCCACTTCTCGGTGGAGATGTGACTTGGCTTTGTGTCTCAGGAAACGCACACATCTGGGTACTTCCGAAGAGAAAAGCGGCAGAAGAAAACCCACGTGAGGCCGATGCTTCCAGAGACAGTGGGTAGGTGGCAGCAGGTAGTCCCCTTGCAGAAGTGGCCGCGTTCCTGAGCAGGCACCTCTCTGAGAGGCCCCTTTGACTATTTCACCTAAGAGTTGTCACAGAGAACCTGTTTCTGATGTCCTGATGTCTACTTGTTTGCATAGTAGGAAAAATGAGCGTATCATAATTCTCTGAGGTTAAAATATGTAAATGAAAGACATGGACTCTGGGCTTAAAAATAAATGTAAAATGCAGTAATAACTGATAAACTAATAAATATCTATCACCGTTATATTTTAAGATTTCCAAAGATAGCTGACAAGCCCTTAATTGTTACTGAGTAATCAATTATTCAATTAACCTTCTTCTCATTGAATATATATTTGATACAACTTTTTGAAGCTTCAGCTTTAAAAGGTTCCTATCGATTGAAAGTTTCAAGGCCATATGGCCTGAATATTGGATTTGTGCCTCCATGATTGACAGTGGAGGCTGGTGGTCACATGCAAGCATTTCAGATGCTGTGAGTTTCAGCACCGAGCCCACAGTGGTGATGCTCATTTTGTAGATAAGTATGTTTACGTGCACGTGTGTGTACATATGTGTGCGTGTGTTCCATATGCACACATTCTCTGCCTCATGTACGCACTCCCCAGCCCTGTGCACACATGCGTGGCGCTTGCTTCATCTAGTACAAGCATTGACCAAACACAGGCCCCACTCCAGAGGTGAGCTCAGTGTTCCAAAGAGTAGCTGCATCGTCTCGGAGGCCCCCGGTGACTCAGTGATTCAAATTTTGGAAGTCTCCTATTTAAACAAGATAAGAGACCAGCAATGCTCTCAATCGCAAAAATTAAATTGCATGAGGCTTGGACTTGCAAGTTGAAAAAAAAATATTTCAATTCAAGGGGGATCTTTTCTGCTCTGTTTTGTCCCATGCTACTTCACTAGAATCTTCTTAGGCAACCGTCAGAGCCTACGTTGACTGTTTTTCTCTTAATTTCCTCTTTCTTTCTCCGATGATAGTTTCATGTGTGCACGTGTGGAATCCAGCAGTGGCTGTCATGTTCTCGCGTGATGCGTGTCAGTGGGTGTGCAGCTTTGCGGTTGCCGCTCAGGCATAGGATGCAGCTGTGTGTAGGCCCCCGTCATCCCACACACGCTGCGGCACAAGTGGGTGAGGTTCCTGGAGGCCAGCGGAGAACTAACTGCATATGTGAGACAGCACACGCATGCTCCCTTCCACCCAGCAATTCCAATTCTAGAAAGAAAAGTCATCCAGAGAAAATTATCTGACCCGGGGTAGCTTTTCCCATAGGTATAGTAACCAATGCATCCTTTCTAATGGGGAACCAAGCAAACCCCTTACATGCCCACGATGAGGGGCAGAGTTTAATAAACCAGGCATCTGCACATGAGGTAGCCATTGGCTTGCTTGGCCGAGGCCTAATTAGTTACATAGGGAAGTGTGACAGTACCTAGGACATTCAAACAACTGTGAAGCATACATTTTATAAAAATGTTATGTAGTTACGTGTATATAGTTACGCATAGGAAGACATTTCGTGAAGTATTACATTGTGAAGCATAAATTTTGTAAAAGCATATTATGTAGCAATGCATAGTAAAGAAAAACAAGAGATGAATTTACATTCAGAATGCCCAGGGATCAAGTCTAAGTTTGAGAAGAGAGGAGATTATCATTCATCATGTGTATGCTTTTCTTCATTTTCCAAATCCTCTGTATAGTTTACTCATTGACCCCTGACAATCTGTAAATTAGTCTAGTTTAACAGATCAGAGCTGGAATCATTTGATGCCCCAAACTTTCCTGGCCGGGCTGAGAGTGCCAATTCCTCCTGACCCTGCTGCCCGCCCGGCCGGGGGCGCCGGCCCACCTCCCATCTCCACAGCGGCTCTGCTGAAGCCGCCACTCAGCTGCGGGTGCTGGGATGGGCCCCCCGGAACACGGTCGTAATCAAGATATTAGCAAAGGGTTTCTGCCCTGAAAAATGCTGTAAACAGGCTGGGCCTGACCTGCTTAATGCAGGAGCTCTTCAGTAATCTGCGCCTAATGATTTTTTACATTAAGCCCCAGCTTGTGTTGGGCCCTTTTGAGGCCCAGTAATTTAAGAGCAGTCATTTTGCACATTCCGATCCCATTATGTTACATTGTTACTGAATAAAGACTGGTATTATGTTGCTCCCATAAAGGGCAGAAGTGGCCTGAATTTTATCTGCTGAACGAATCAATCTGGATTATGTCAGCTGAAAAGAATTGCGGCTGCAGTCTCTGCAGATGGGGGCGAGGGCGGCTGGGCTTTTTTTTTTTTAATGTATCTCTGAGTTCTGAATACGCTAGCTAAGATAATACCTTGTGGTGACTGAAAAGCAGTTCTTCCCTCTTGTTTTTCAGTGAGGAGTGTACCAATTATCATTTCAACATAGCGTATTAGGAGATCAATTGGGAACTGACGGCCATTTCCCCATGTAAATACCGCGTTGTATTGAGGCCGCCTGACAGCCTGCAGGGCTGTGGGAAAAAGACGGAGCAAATAATGAGGGAAGAGCTTAGAAAAAAGGCAGAGGGTGGGGCTTGGCGAGGGATGTGAACTATTCATCAACGACTCAACGAGGATGATGGAAATAATAAGTCCTCCTTCAAGAAAAAGGGGGATTTTTTTTTTTAAGCACTAGTTCCCCCTGGGGAAAGGAAACACAGTTAACCCTAACTTCGGCCTGCTTCTCCCCGAGCTGATTTTAAACTTCCTGAAATCAGGCCACGCTTCCCTTTGAAATGGATACTGCACATTTAAACAGTGTGCATTCTTTAGCAATCAGTTTAAGAAAACAGTGTCTAATTTCCTGTCTGTTCGTGCAAATTTCTTAGCATGTGGCAGCGTCATTGAACATCTGAGTACAGTAATGCTTTGCTTTGCTGTAACTTAGGGAAATGCAGACAAATCCTCTGCGTGAAATAATTTCTGAGATCTTTGAAGTGACCATGAATAAAATCAAGCGCTCACTCTGTACCTTATTTACATGGTAGAGAAAACCTTTGAAACCCAAAACTCCTCAGGCTATGGTGTATGTATCCAGTGAGTTGCTTAAAATAATATAACCCCTTCGCATGTCTGTGTTTCCCCTCACTCCGCTAGCCACCATTATACAACCCCTTCCAAATATTTACCTTAGAAATGAATAGGCTTTTCTAATATTATTGTGCTCAGAGTTGCTAAATTTCCATTCAGCAGACCTAATTCCGCCATCTGCAAAGTTCTAGATTTTATAATACTTATAAGCTGTTTCTAATCTATTTTTACTGCCTTGTTCTGTCCTGAAATGTCAAACAGTGCAGAATAGGTCCTGGAATTAACATGACAGTTAAGAAACTTGGCAAGGTTTTACAGCAGATTGTGACATTAACAAAATACAAAGGAGAATGGGGACTTGAACATTGATGTATGCTTGCAGACACTATAAAAATCTATATGTCCATGATCAGGGAATTAAAAAATAGGCATGTTTTTAGGAGGATGCTATTAAAGACAGATCTTTACTCTGAAAAGAAATTTCCATATGAAAAGTAACTTACTAAAAGTACTGCCCTAATCCCCTCTGCGGGGGAACGCCTGGTTCACGGTCCCAGGTCAAGTAGGCATATGGCTGTCTCCGGCTGCCAACTTTTTTTCCCTGGGCTCCTTTAATCTGTGATAAAGCTGCTTTGAAAGCAGTAATAGCATTTTTTCACAGCTGTGAAGGAGATCATATGATAGATGTACCTAGAAGGGAGATCATTTGTTTAGATTCCCAGATTGAAAAAATAAATCACTTGAGGCCCCCTTTTAATTTCATCATGGGAAGGTTTCAAACAGAGCTTATCAGGAGGAATTGCTCTCTCTCTCTCTCTCTCTCTCTCTCTCTCTGCAGCTGGCAGAATCGGCCTGCCCCAGTTGTTCCTTGGTGATTGTACTTGTGTACACGGTCGTGAACTTGACCTTGGGCTGCTGTTAGGAACGCTCAGTGCTTTAGAAACACGGTCTTGGTGTTTGAAATGTGCCAGGCTGCTTCCTGGCGGGTAGCGTGGCCGTGCGGGCTCTGAACCCATTCATGGCCCAGGCCCCCACTCCACTCTTGTCTGTGTGACCTCAGACCAGTTACTTAACTTCTCTGAGTCTCGGGTGCCTCAGGGAAACGTCTGTGGGCAGTCGTCTGACAACAGCGCGGGCACCTCAGCCTCTGCCGTGGTTTTCATTTGTTTTGAATTGAAGAGTGGGGAGACTGTGGGAGTGGGGCGTAAAATTAGGGCTTTTGAACCCTCCCTCCTTGGGGAGTCTGTGCCCGGGCATCAGAGCCCCTCTGCTCTAAGAACCTGGGTCCCGTGGGCGCGCGCACCCCTCCCGCCCTGCTCGGCCCCAGGCTCTTCATCGGCCCACTTCAGGCCTCCACTTGTCCACCTGTAAATAGGGCCCAGTGGCCGCTCCTGACGGTTCTGGGAGAGGATAGTGAGTCCATCAGTAGCAAACCTTTTGGATCCGAAAACCACACCCAATACAGACACTTACATACATACATACATACATACATACATACATACACGAGAAAGCTGGAAAACGAGTAACGCCTTGCCTTGGGAGCAGTGTGGGGGCACTTTGCTCTGCGGCCGTCTGCAGGCGGCGGGCCGGTGGGGGCCCAGCACAGCCGAGACGAGCGGGCCCCGGGCCCCAGGAGCGCCACTGCTGCCCGCCCGCCCCAGCCTGCTTGCGTGGGGGTCCCCCAGGGGTACCCCCGCCTGGGACCAGGCCTGAGAGATGGAGCCAGGTTTTCCTGCGGCCAAACATGAGCACTGCGGCAAAGCTGGTGGGAGTGGACAACGGTGTCAGCGGGATGAGGGATCCAGGGCCATGGGCCAGAGCCGAGGCGCGTGTCCGCAGACACGCGTGCTCACAGGCCCCGAGTCCCCGGGAGGGGCGGCGCCGAAGCCCCGCCCCGCAGCAGGTGCAGCCCCGGCCTGTCTCCAGGGATGGGCGGGCGCTGGCTGCTCTCACCTCCGATCACCGGCAGATGGCGGCCTCTGCGCGGCGATGACACTCAGTTTGCTCTGGCTGAGATCCACTGGCTCTGCTCCCCGTGGGCCCTCGGCGTGCTGAGCCTTGGGGTGAGGTCTGGGAGCAGCTCTGCCGGGGAGAAGCCCCAGGAGGCGTCACTGGTCTAGTCCCTTGCCTCAGACCTGGGGCCAAGAGTAACATTTTAATTTGTTCATTGGTTTAAATCATTTAAAACCTGCATACTTAACAGCACAACAGGCTCTCTCTGCTGGCACCCGAGTCATGTCTCCCAGCACAAGGGGCAGGCGCTGAGTGCCCTCTGACCCCGGGCGGTTCAGGCGCCCTCAGGACTGCAGCCCGTCCTGTGAGTGGAGGCCTCGTGTCAGAACTAACCTTCTTAGCTTCCTGCAAGGTCCTAACAGCATCAACCGTGGTGCCTGCAGCGTTCCAGGGTCCCAGCGTCGGGCCCCATCCCCACAGTGGTTCATTTACACCTTGGACAGGTGTGATTGTCCTCACTTCACAGAAAGGGAAACTGAGGTTCAGAGGAGCTGTCACTTGCCCCTGTAGCAGAGCAGGTCCACAGGGGGCAAAGCCTGGCTCCGGGCACCGCCAGGCCCCAGGTGTGGGAGGGGCACCTGGGCTGTGCACCTGTGTCCAGCAGTCCAGGAGGCCTTGCCTGGGCCAAGGCTGCCTGTGGGCGGAGTGGGGGAGGCAGTTAGGAGACCCCCAAGATGGCAAAGCAACAACACAGGCCTGAATCAAGGTAAATTGGCAAGGACCGTGGTATGAAACGATGTTAGAAGACTCGCTTTTAGTTAGTTTTTTTTTTTTTTTTGGTTTGTTTGCTTGTTTGTTTTTATAACAAGAAACCCCACATTTTCCGGTTCCCAAACTAAATGAACGCCTACCTGCTCCTGCCTGGAGCACGTCAGGTTGTCCTAGATGCAGACTAACACTTACCTGCCCAGGCATCATGGTGGCAGCTGTGGCAGATAACAGCAGTGGGTTAGCCATGCACACCCAGCGTGTCTTGAGAGCTAGTGTGCTGGGAAGCATGCTGGGAACCTCACACACAGCAGTTTATCTTATTCTCAAACCCTGCGAAGTAGGAATTACTATACTGGTCCGTGTCACGAATGGGGACGTGCCGGCCCAGAGAGGTGAAGTAGCTTGTGTAATGTCACACAGCTGTAAGTGCCATCAGGCTAGAAACCAGGTGTGCAGAGCATCGCCAGTCCTTTTGCCCCATTGCAGGGGCAGGCGGCTGGCCTGGGGGTGACTGCCATGCCCTGGGCGGCCGGGTTCCTCCGGGGTGTGCGACGCAGGATTAGCACGTCATTCTTGGCCCCGTTTTCTCCCTTCCCAAGAAACACTTCTGCCAGCTTAGAATAGGCACACTAGAGAGTCTCCCCGTTCGGCTACGTCCCCCTAGAATGGCAGTTCCTGACCTGGGATGAAGATCCGAGTAGCTCTTCTTTGGGGGAGGGGGGGAGGCGAGTGGTTCACTCCCCTTTGGCTCACAGGGTGGTTCCTGCATCTCTGGGCCAGTCATGGGTCCCTTCCAGACTCTTCTCCCCAACACACTGCGTCTCCTTGGCCCAGGCCAGGCTGCAACCATCTTGGTGTGTGCAGGTGTGGGGGGGCCCCCATCTAGGACCCAGGGTTGAGGCTGGAGGTCACTGCCCCCCAGAGTACTCTGAGCAGAGACCTTTGGCTGTGCATCAGCCAGGCCCCTTGCTTTGGGGTTGCCCTACCTCCCCGATGGGACTGGAGGCTGACCCTTTGCTGCGGAGGCTGCTAGAGGCTGGGCGTGTGCCACCTGTGAGACAGAATCACAGCTCTGCACCCACCCTGCCCCCGAGCGAGGGTGGGGAGGGGCAGCTGCAAGGAGACGAGAAAGCCCTTGGCTGCTGTTGTCACTGGGGCCGTCAACATGCCACCGGCTCCAGGTCGCTTTCCCGAGGGCCTCCTGTGTGCCGTGCCTCCTGGTACAGTGTGCGAGACATCTGAGGAGCTTCCGTGTAATTAGGAAAAGGATCCCTGCCTCGCGTGTCCAGAGGGAGGAGCCTGGCCACTGCGGAGCCCGAGTCGTGCGGCCAGCTCGGAGGGGGGCGTGGGCACCCTCACACGCCTGGCATCATTCCTGTGGTATTCCACGGTGCACCCACATGGCAACGGAGGCTTCCGAGAGCCAGGCCATTCCTGGGGGGGGACAGCGGAGCAGTGCTCAGAATGTCACGTGGAGGTAACACCCACGCCGGTCTACTTTGGGAGAGCAGGTGACACTGCCAGCGGTGATCGTGCCATCGGGTCCCCCATCCCTGTTCCCTGCTTGCTCCCAGCTCTGGAACCCGGCAGGCTGAGCTGTGAGAGCCCCTGGAGAAGGCTGACACCTCAGTCCCCTGCCTGAGGGCGGCTGTGTGCATCCCCAGACACGCCCTCCAGGAGGCTGCCTGTCCACCGCCAGCGTCCCGAGGACTCAGGTTCAGTGTCCGGCCTGACTGAAGACACGGGGCGGGCGAGGAGGTCCTGGGGTCCTGGGGTGTCACCCCCCCACCAAACCTGGACTGTGGGAATCTGGGATGGCCACAAGAGGGCGCCAGAGACACACAGAGGCCGGGCTCCATTTAGAAACCCTGCAGGTGGGTGAGAGGGGCTGAGGGCAGGTGGGCTCCACTGACAGATGTCCACGTGCACCGTCGCCGGGTGGGAAGCACACGGGGAAATGGCGATGTCACCTTCAGAGAAAACTTGAAGGAGGAAAGACCTCAGCTTCATCTCTCGTACCGTTATGTCCTCACAGAGGCACTGTGCGTTCAGGGAGCACCGGCTGTGGGCGAGATGAGGGTTCATGCAGGAAGACGCAGTCATTCCTTCTTCTCCCAGGTGGGCCCTGTCACGCAGACCCCTCATCCCCCCAACCCAGCCGTCCGTGCTATGCTCACTGTCCCCAGGTCAGGCTGCCCGGCATCAAATCCAGTCTTTGGTCCTCAGTAGCCGTGTGACCGTGGGAAGCCGCTGCCCGTGTTTGGGCCCCAGGGAGGAGCTGGCGACGTCAGTTACACTGCAGCATCAGGAGCACGGGGCCCCAATGAGAAAACCCACGCAAAGCTCGCAGCCACCCCCGCGAGCCCCCCAGCGTAGGCTGTAGTTGCTGCCACCACGCCTGGTACTTTCTGGGCCCTGCAGGCGAAATTCGGGAGATCCTGGGAGACAGCTGGTCCTGAGGCAGCTTTGTCTTGCTGGGGAGCACGTTCAGTGGTCTGCCTCAGCAGCCAGGACACAGAGCGCTTTTTGGAGTGGCCCCTGGGTCCTTGCGGCAGCCCATGTGGCCCAACCCCTCAGCGGGTGACCACGGGGAGGCAGCTGGGCCTGCCCTGTGCGTCCCTGAGAGGTGGCTGCAGGCCCGACACCTCGGTGCACGGTCCATGAAACAGTCCTGGTTCCCACCGCACAGCCAAGAAACCCCGCCTTCTACCCTATGCTCTGTCCCTGTCACGTCCTGCTACCCGGAGGCTTCCTCGGAGTCGCCTTGCCTCCATCCACGCCCTCATTCGCACCACCATACACGTGTCAGCCCCACGCAGGCCCTGAGAAACAAGGCTGGACAATCGTCATTGCCGTCCACAAGGAGAGGGCCCTGGCGCGGGCACACAGGTCCAGGGCGCTTACAGCTCAGCGTCACATGTGCCACATGACACGCATCCAGGCTCCTGAAGGAAGTGGCCAATCTGGATTCTGGAGGAATTAACTAGGTGACAGTGACACAGACGGAGGACTTCCAGGCTGAGAAAATATCATGCAGCGATCCAGGAGAGAGGCTGGCACAGCCGGGGCTCAAAGGTATATTCTGCAGCTGAGGCATGAGGGCATTTTAGGATTGGAGGCAGGGACAAGGGACGCTGCTGGAGAGAGACAGAGGCCACGTCACAGAGGCCTTGCCAACCCAAAGGAGATGACGGCCTCGTCCAAATGGCTCTGTGTCACACAGGGCCAGGGGACAACTGTGGGGAGGGGAGGGCACAGAGAGGGCAGGGGCAGCTGGGGGAGCGAGGGACGGGGCAGGACAGATGTCCCCAGCACAGGCAGGACCTGGCCTCAGATCTGGGAACGCGGCTTATGCTCAGTGCCCAGAGGTAAGGAGCAGGCGGGCAGGTTGCAGGACACCAGGGAGCATCAAGGTCATGTCTGTGGCACCTGGGCTGCCTCAAAGCGCTAGCTATAAGTAGATAGTCCGTGAGCAGTTCTGCGGTGACAAACAGCTAAGGACATCCTTGCAGGGAAGGACCCTGGGACGGTCTGTGGGGACTCCGTGGGGAACAGGGCTGCCCTCTGGACATGTAGGCGGTCTCCTAGTGGTCTGCCCAGAAGTTCCCATGTCAGTGGGACTCTGAGGAATGAGCCCCGCCCTCCCAGCCAAAGCCACGCCACCCCCTGGAGCAGCCCAGGTCTTCACTGGGGACAAGAATATTTTATTTAAAACGAGGTGGATTACATGGCCAGAGAAATGGCACTAGAGAGAAGGGAGTCACTTCCCTTTATTCTGTAATTCAGAACGTCTGACGAGTGACTGCCGGCTCCATCTGTGTGTCCGCAGAGGCCATGACAACCCTGAGGACAGACTCCTGTCACTGTGTCCGGGCTCTAGGACACACTGCTGCTGTGCCCTGTCTTCCCAAGCCACACCCCCAGGTGTGATGGTTTATGAAGTAATACACATGTCTGAAATAATTCTGTTAGTGAACACATACACTGGGCTAAAGAGTTTTGAGTGCCGGCCTCGCATCAAATTAGATTTGGGCTTTATTTCCACAGGAGTGTATTTTTAGATCTGCACAGAAAACAGAATCAAAGCTGGGACCGAGTCCCCCAAAGTCCTCCTTTTTTTTTTTTTTTTAAGATTTTTATTGGGGATCCGGGGAAGGGAACAGACAAGTTGCTGTTTTTATGTTCTTCAGTCTAGTTTCAGAGGACATTGCTTCACTGGCCCATGTTGGTATCATCATTGCGCTCTTCCCAGGTGAGGCAGATTGGTCGCCGGCCTCTGGACGGTCCTTCATGGTGGCTCCTGGCAGCTCACGCTGGCCGCCTGCTGCTCACACTGGCTGCCGGCCACTCACTGTAGCCTATGGCAGCCCACTGCAGCAGGGGCTACAGCCTACACCATCACCGGGGCTCACACAGCCCAGCTCCAGGTGGAGCTGTTGTTAGTTGTAGAGGGCAGTGTCACTGGCCCTCACATGTGGGATCCGAACCGGGGCCACTGGCATCCCAAGCCAGCTCTTGACCAATGCTCCACTCAGCCGGCCCCCAAAATCCTCCTTTTGTAATGATCTTTTAGTCCGGGTTCGCTCAAGTCCAGTCTGTGGGTCTGTTAGAAAGCACACTGGAGGCTGAGGAGAAGCCCCGGGGGAGAAGCACAGGGAAACCTGCTCCCACTTGTTGCTTTTGTGACCTGAGTCGTTTGCTAGGTTTCTCGCAGAATCAGACCCTGAGACAAGGCAGTGTTTGCGGAGAAGGTCCCAGGAAGCATGGGAGGGGTGGGGACATGAGACAGGAGCTGAGACTGCATTTTGGAGAGGTAACTGCTGTGAGGAACGGGGTCCTGGTCCTGCTGGGGATGCCCCGAGCACCCCCGTGGGGCGGCCCCGGGAAGCTGGGGCTTATACACCCACCTGTGCTCGCCTGGTTGAGTGAACACTGCCGGGGACTCGGGGCTTTGGGCACGTGTGGGAGCGGCCCGCTGGGACGGCCGCGCAGCGCCTGCGATGCAGGACCCTCGCTTCTGGCGCCCCAGTTTCCTTATATGCCACGTCAGCTGTTTGGGTCCTGCAGGGACCCTTCCAGGGCGACATGTGACACAGAGACAGATGAGGGGAGGCCGAGCTCAAGGCCTCTTCCCAGAGACCAGGGCTCA
This sequence comes from Aselliscus stoliczkanus, assembly GCA_033961575.1. NCBI lineage: Eukaryota > Metazoa > Chordata > Mammalia > Chiroptera > Hipposideridae > Aselliscus > Aselliscus stoliczkanus. The sequence goes on from CM066732.1 coordinate 55,122,332, forward strand.
CCCTCAGCTCGCTCCCAAACCGCTGCCCGCGCTCCCCTGGGGGGATTGGGTGGCGCTCTGGGGTCCTGAGCGCGCCCTAAGCGCCATCTGTGTGTCTCAGGAGCTGACTCAGGTTTCAGTCCCAAGGACGGGCACGTCTGCCACCCACACGGCGCCACTGCACTGGCCGCCCGGGCATGTCCCAGAGAAGTCATGGCCGAGCGGAGCCGCCCCAGCCAGCCTTCTGAGCCCGTCTCCTCTCCGTGGCCTCCCGCCTCAGGCGCCGGCCCCACCGCCCCTCCCAGGGCTCCACCTCCCTGTCCAGGACCCCGTGTCTGTGGCTGAGACATCACCGGTGACCGACACGCAGCCTCTTTCTCCTACATGCTCATTTCGTGTTAATTGAATGCTTGTGTTAATCTAATAGAGTTCAGACTTAGGTTGGGCTCTGGCCCACGACATATTTTAATCAATGCACACTCCAGCGTGGAGATGGACAGAGGAGGAAATCTGCCTCTGCCGGACGCGCGTGCTCGCTCTCAGTAGGCCCTCATTCGAATCCTCCATCTCTCAGACTTATGGGCACGAGTGCAGTGCATCCATCACAGAAATTAGCTTTGGGGAGGTGATGTGAAAGGTCACGGGACATCTGGAAGGGACAGACACTGTGTTTCCGGGAGGCCGCTCTATGCCCTGTGTACCTGGGGTGGCGCTGGGCAGCGGGAACCTGGGGCGTCTGCTGGGGGCGCCGTCCGGCACAGGCAGAGCTGCCGTCACTGGGCATCACTGTCCCACGAGCTCAGGTCAGGCCACCGGGGAGGGAGTGGCCGTGGGTGCCGTTCGTGTCCAGTGAGAGACACTCACTCTTCCTGTGGAATTGCTTCCACTTGAAGCCACGCCTGAGGTCAAGGGTCACCTGTGGGGTTTCTCTGAGCTGGACTCAGGTCCGTGGGGAGGTGAAACCTGCGGGCGGAGTGAGCCTTAGGGAGCCCGGGCCACTGCAGCTCTGCAGGCTACAGACCCTGTTAGACATGCTCCAGGTTACCCCCGTCAGGGGGCTGCGTGGGCCCACCCTCAGCTGAGAGCACCATCTGGGGGCACTGTCTCAGGGGCTTCCAGATTGGCCTGCCCACAGACCAAGCCTGAACCAGAAAAAGTCCAGAGAAGCCCCTGGGGAGAAGCTCTGCTCATAGGAGGCGGCCTTTGGCACTTAGAGGCCAGGGACAGGGGCCCGGGCATGGCCCCCTCAGAGATGGTCCCCCGGCCACGCTCACGGCCTAGGAGGAGAATGACATGCGGCCCTTGGAGCGGATCAGTGGGCACCGGGGTGGGCCTTGCGAAACCCCCTTCCCCGAGAAAGCAGCAGCTGGAGGCGTCTGGGAAGCTGCACTTTCGGGTCCCCTAGAAAAGGCTGAACAACCAAAGGCACCCGGCCACCTCCATCTGGGGCTTCAATTCCTGTAGCTACCGATAGGGCGTTGCCCACCGGCCTTGTCATCCTCCTGTCCTGCCTTCGGAGCCCGGTGAGACTCCGGTGCCATGAGATGCCCGAGCAGCTGCCAGGTGCGTGTCAGGACGAGCAGCAGCTCGAGTCCCTGGGCACAGCAGGCGCGTGCAGACCGGCCGCCCTGGGTTTCTGATCAGCACCCCGGCGCAGCGAGGCCAGCGTGGCCAGGGACAGAAAGCCTTGGAGAGGGACGGGACACTCAGAGCCGCGCACTCCTCTGGGCCACTCCGCTGCTGGACTTCGGTTTGTCCCCTTCCTCTCAGAGGCAGGGCACCGCGCCCCTGAGCTCCCTGTCTCCTGGCTCACAGCAAGGGCAGCTGGCTGGCTGTGCGATGAGTCTCCTCGTCTGCACCCCGATGTAGGGGTTCAGGGCTGGGGGCTTCCCACCATGGAGTGAGTGTTCCAGGGCAAGCTCTCACGTGGGCATGCAGTTCCCGTGACCGCCAGACCCTGTAACAGGACACGCATGCGCTTCGGGTCCTGGGAGGCTGTGCGTCTGTGTGAATGCGAGCCTCGTCGGCTGCCTGGCGCTCCAGGGCCACGTGCGGTGTGGACGTGATGTGGCTTTCATCCCGAAGTCCGCTCTCCACGCCGCATGCGTTCGAGTCACATGCCCACCAGGACGGGGAGCCTTGCCGCCCACAGCCTGGTTTGGGAACATGCCTGCATTTGCACAAATCCATCATAACCCACTGTTGTTGGAGATGCAGCTAATGAATGAAGGTAGCACAAAATATGATTTTAAATCAGTTTAATAAAATTATTCAAGTAGATTTTAAATCATTTTTACAGTTGATTTAGCATTTGTGACTGGTTTATAGATTATGATATAGGATGGTGTTTGCATCTTTGCAATTTTATTCCAATTTAGAAACAGTACAAATATTAATTTTTGCTTCAATAATGGAGCCTTGGAGAATTAAACTTGTCTCTTCTCGACACACGTTTTATGAAAATGATTTTAGTGTGATTTTTAATATATTTTTGAGAACTTCTTGCAGGGAGCCCTCTTAACAAGAACGTAAATGGAAGCCTCTTCTCAAAAGTTTCTTCGAGACAAAGGTGAACAATTTCTAGGGAGCAGGGTTGTTTGTGGGAGAAATGGTCAGGCATTTTCTCCAATTGAAGAAAGTTCTGAAGCTTCTAGAAATGGATCCTTACGGGTTCCAAGCCCAAATGTAAGATCATGGGCTGCTGTGATGACTCGGGTGGGCGAGGCTGGTTCCAAGGAGAAGCCACAGTCGGCGGTGTTAGGGAGACCGGGGCTTGCCCACTTCTCGCTTCCGTCTCCATTTGGCAGGTGACTGAGCTGTGGTGTCGTGTGCCTCTAGAGCAAGATGCAGGCTGTGAGGACAGATAGGGAGGTCACTCACCTCCCTGTCCTCGGTGGGCCGCACTCAGCCATCACTGCCCACGTGGGCTGTGGCACAGGGACCCCCCGCTATGTTTGGTGCAGTCTAACTTGGGGAGGGCACCCACTGCCCTGCACGGTGGGACGTGGCCCCCACCTCGAGTCTAGTAGGAACAGCTGGCCTGGGGGACGGGAAACGCTTGCAGCGCCCTGAGCTCTCGGGGTCCTGCCTGACCCTTGGAGGCTGCAGGAGAGGGCAGCGTTCCGCCTGGGAGCTGTGTGTGGCTACGAGGCTGAGGCAGCGGTGGTTCCCGTTTTTGGTGACGCTTGTCTCCCCCGGCACCAAGAAACCCTTGAAAAGCCCCCTAAGGACTTGGGCTCACGGCAGGGATCCAAGTCCATGCATGTGTGGGCCTCGCTGTCAGGTTTGGGGGACCCCTGAGTGGGAGATTCTGCCCCGGAGGGGCTCCCACAGGCACAGGCCCACCTGGAGTCAGCATGCCCCCCGCCCCCCGGGAACAGAGGACTCAGAATTCAGAAACTTGTCCCCGCCCGGCATGGCCGACAACGTCACAGTGGAGGTTTAGTGAGTTCATGTTTGGGACACAGAGCGTGCAGAGGGCCCGGCTGAGAAGGCAGGCTGCGAAGGGCACAGAGAAAAGCGGCATGCGGGGCCTCTGGCCTCCTCCACGGCCAGGAAGCGAAGCAGGGGGCTCCTCTGTGGGCCGTGAGCAGCTCCACGGCTCCCTCGCCACAGGCCAGGTCACCGGGGTCACAGGGAGGTGTCCGGACACGGGGGCTCTGGACCCTGGCGGGCGGCAGAGGGGCTCATGGCCTCCAGGACCTCTGTCTGGCACCGGCCAGGGGCCACGGGAGCAGAAAGGACAGCTGGCCTAGCCCTGGACGCCGGCCCCAGGTGTTGATGTGCACAGGCTGCCCCACCGCCAGCTGGCCTTCCTTATCACGTCCCCTCTCGGGCACCGGCCGCCAGTCTCAGCTGCCAGTTTAGTTCTCAGTGCCTGGGACAGACAGTGGGACAGACACGAGGAAGCCCCGTGCTTCGCAAACTGCGGGTCGGAGCAGCGCCGGGCCCCAGCCTCCGTGCGGGCTGCTGCCCTGGGGCCGCCACTTTCCCAAGCTGGCCGAGCGCAGCCCCCGGGATTTAGGACCCGTCCTGAATGGCACCGCCCACTCCCCCCGCCCCAGCGGTGCTAGGGCAGAGGACCTGGGAACCTGCATTGCATCAGCCTGATGCTTCCGGAAGCACGGGGCGAAGTGGGCGAGATCCCAGCACCAAGGCTGGAGGGTGAACGGGCCTGGGGCGGCCTGCACTGCCGGCTTCTCCGGGTCCCGGGGGCGCCTTGGTCTCCGCCAGCCCTGCCAGGCCCATACCCTCACTGATTATGGTTTACTTGCTTTCTGTTCTTTCACAGTCTGTCAGTTGCCTCTTTATTCAGAAATAATAAAGGGAGGGGTGTGCTGGGGGTGTGCCAAGTCCCAGGAAGCACACGCAGCCGGCCGGGCAGGTGGGACGCGGATGGAGTGGCTGCTGAGCCGTAACCCCCTACCGCAGGCCACCTCAGCGAGGGCTCAGGACCTCCTTGATCCAAGCACCACCCTGATGGTTTGGATTTTTCAGTTTTGAAAGTGGATCCACACATGAGGCAGATTGTCAGTCGCCCCTTCCCCTTAGCTGCTGCGCCTCAGTAACCTCCAGCGGGAGGGCAGTTTCCTGAGGAGAAGCCCAGGTGGCCAAGGAAAGGCCAGTGGCGGACGTGCTGGCAGGAGTGGGCCTGCTCGGGGCGAGGAGACGGGCGCGCGGGGTGGCCCCTTAGTCCTGGGGCTGGGGCTCCCTCAGAGGCTGCCTTGGCGTGGAGCCCTCCTCCTGCCCGGAGGAGGCTGTTAGGCGCGCAGGCTGGCCGGCCCTCGGCGTGGGCCCGCAGGAAAGGGACGGCGCACGGTGGCCTGGCAGCAGGTGGGTGCCAGAAAGCCGGCGGCAGTGGGAAGGTCACGGGCAGGTGTGTGTCGGCTCCCGACAGTCTGCAGGCCTGATGGGCTTGGGCCCCCGAGCCTCTGGAGCCTGGAATTGGTAGTTAACATTTAAAACTCAAGGGATTTCATATAAAAATCTGTGTTTCTGGCTCCTCCAAGAAATTTAGAGGTCTTGCAGCCGGTTTTGCTGTGAGGCAGTGGTCAGCCTGAGCTGGGTGGCGCTGTCCCCTTCAGACACAGTGGGGTCCCCATTCCCCCAGCCCATGTCAGGAGCTGGACTTCCTCGCTGGGTGCGCAGGTGAGCGAGTTTCCTGCTGCTGGCTTCTGACCTGGGCTTGGTTTACCCGGGTCTCCCGTCGCCCCTGCACATCCCTGCGAAGGCCCAGGCCCCTGGGGAGGCAGGGCTGGGGGATGGCATGGCCACACGAGGGCCAGACTGACTACAGGAAACAATGGCCGACCTGAAAGATGGGGGCACAGTCCTGGCTTCTCTCTGTCACAACAGGAACGAGGGAGGGGGCGGCAGGACCCAGGCACGACAGCCCCCCTCGGACTTGTCCATTCCACCGTCATCATTTTACGTTCATATAGAATACCTGCCAGGAGTGCCCTCCCCCACCCCAGCACACCCCGCCCGCCACCTCCAAGCGCCCTTTACATTTCCCAAGTTCTGCAGTAGCCCTACCCTGCTTTTCCAACCCCCAGGGAAACCTCACTTGGTCCAAGATCCTTCCTAGTTATGAGAAATCTTTTTTCAGGAGTAAGACCCATGGAGTGGGCAGCAGGGTCACTGCCTGTTTTCTCCAGGAGGAAAAGTAGCCTAGGTGCTGAGGACGAAAGTAAATAACAGGCAGTTGTGAGTCAGCTACGTGCCGGAGGGAGCAGGGAGAAGGGAGCGTCGGGGGCTTCCTGGAGGAGGCAGCATTGGAGCCACAGGTGGGGCATCTCCAGCCGAGGAGCAGCTTCGCAGGAAATCCGTCCTCCGTGTCTAGGACCTACTTTTTCTGGGTCACTAGCTTGGGAACTCCCTGGGGCCCAAGGGCCCGCCCGCCCCGCGCCTCGGGCAGCCCCCCCCCCCCCCCGTCCCCTGCCCCCAGAAGATCCTATGGCCTTGAATCCTTTCTGGTCTTCCTCACTATTGTCATAACTTGGATTCCAGGAAGCCAGCCTGCAGCCTGCTTTACGAGGCAGGAGACTGGTGCAAACCAGCCCCATTTGATGGGTCCTAATTATGGGGAGCAGGAGGGACTTGAGCCCTCGCGGTCCATATCCACACTCTGGTCTCTGGGTAGCCCCTCCCGCCGAGCAGCCCTGCCTGCGAGACAATGGCACCGCTGGAGTCCGAGGTGGTGTCAGCCCAGCCAACATGGGCGACAGCAGACGCTAATTGTGTCCCCAAGGAGATTTTTCTGAAGTTGGGGTCACTCTGCTGTGTCTTTCCTAAGTGATCTGTACATAATCGACAGTGCAAAAGGGAAGGAAAAGGCAAGGCTGTCTCCTAAGGCAAGACGGGGAGAGGGGCAGGGGGCCTTTACCACGCGGACGGACGGGGAGGGCAGGGCTGAGGCCCCCTGGGCAGAAATGCCGCCTCTCCAAACCCCCAAACCACTGGTCTCATCTTCAGTCCTAATCCCAGCCCTGGAGGCTCCACATTTGGGGTCAGTCACATAGCTTGTCCCCTGGTCCTCCCAGTGCAAACTCACTGTGCGCTGAGGTCGCGAGCACAGGTATGGCTTCCCCAAGGTCTGAGCGGCAGCTAAGAGGAATATGAGGTGTACCGTTGGAACTGGTCCCCCTCCCGAAATACACTTTCACGCTGGTGCGTGTGCACACGGCGTGCAGTGTAGAATTCACACGGAAACGCACAACCAGCCACGTCTCGGTTCTTGGTAAACGACCAGCTCTGAGATGAAGCTGGCAGCAGATTCAATTCAGACATGACACCCATTTCTTTGGAAAGATGCCTTCCCCACCCCCACCCCCAGGGGCAAACGTGCCAGTTGGGCATCATGTTAAGTAACGTTGGCAGGGGCCCCTGGGGTGCCGCCCGACGCTGCTTCTGGAGCCTGCAGAAACGGTGTCGTTCCTTCCTTGTCCCCCCTCAGCCCCCCCTCAGGCCCAAGAGGAAGCGTGGCGTGGGGGTCGGGGGGCCGCCCCCACCTGGGCAGTACCTCCAGCCCCTGAGACGCCCTCTCCCCTGGAGTTGAAAGAATCACCTGTCTCTTTTTGGCACCAACACCCTCCTTCAGGCCATGAGAAACTGGCGACCTTCACGCTGGTCTCCATGACAACAAGATGGTATATGTTTAATTAGTTCAGGCTTATTTTAGGACCAATTTTCTTTTATTTTAGGGCAGTGCGAGCTATGATAACTGCAGGCATGTTTATGAGACGCGCGAGGCTCAGCTGAAGTGTGCCAACAATCCTAGTCAAGCAGATGGTGACCCCTGATTCAACTTGCCCTCTCATTCAATTATTCAGCTGTATTTAATTTTCCTCCGGGTGACTCACATGCCATGCCACCCTCTGTCCTGTAGGTGGCACGAAAGACCACCTTTAGGCTGCAGTGCCGCCGAAGCGGGTCTGGGCGCTGGGGCTGGGGAGGAAAATGAATGTCAGCGTTGGAACAAGGGTTTCCGCTTAATGTCAAATGATGTGAAGAGGTGGAAAAGAATTGGGTCAAATTGGGTGTGGTTTGGCCACAAGCTCTAGGTAGTCTCCATCCTAACAAGAAATTTGGAAGAACTCGCAGGCTTAATATCCTCCAAAATAATTTGTTTGGAGTTCAAGGGTCACCCCAGTGTTAGAGCCGTTTTTATAATTGTGGGAATTCTCCGTGTTCGTTCTGAAAACCTCTGCTGCCAGCCCACCTCGTCTCGGGCCAGGAGGGGAGGCTGAGCAGAATTCTCTTTTTCTTGGTGTTTTCCACCCACTGTCACTGCTTGGCACCGACACCAGAAACCGGGGCCTCGGAACTGGGCTGAACCGGCTCACTAACTACCTTTCAAGGACCCGCCTTTCCTAATGGCAGGGCCAGGCAGCACGTGGCCCCCGTGCGTGACGTCCGCAGGCTGGGCCCCGAGAGCTTTGGGCTGATGCGGCCCACTCAGGCGTCGCCCACCCACCTCACCCAGGCCCTGCGTCCTTGACCCCGAGGGCCGCAGCCCGTCAGCCCACCGGCGTTTCCTGGGTGAGGACCTGGCCGGGCTCATCAGAGCGGCCCCCACACCTAGGCGCTCCCTCCTCGTTAAGGCAGCGCACAGAGCAGGGCACACGCACTGTCCCCCGAGAGTGTCTCGCTGTGGAGCCCTCCTGGAAGAGAGTCCGTCTTCCTGTCCTGGATTTGATCAAATCACAAACCACAAATAAAAGAAGCACGTGTGAACCCAGACCGAGTGGCAGCCACATGTGCGTGACGGCGCTTCCACAGACGGTGCCTGGGATTTCGCGCTCTGAGCGGAGGCTTCGGTGCGCAGGCTCGCGTTCCACCTGAAAACGCTCCGTTGTCATTTCCGCTTCAGGCAGAATCGTGGCGACAGACGGCGTGGGACCACGTGCACGGACGGCGTTCCCGCCGCTTCAGTTCTGAAGGCTGGGCTCGGGCTCGCTCTTGCCTCCGCGTTCTCCAGCTATGGCTTGGTCTGCACTGGACGGCCTGCGTGTCGCCTGGGAGTGTTTCGTTCAGGCGGGGGTAGGGCGTGGGCGTCGCAGGTGACTTCAGGGGCTGATTGGCGCGCTGGGCGGCGTGGCAGAGGCCGGGACCGACCCCGCTGGCTGGCACAGCGGCCTCACTGGGCGGAACCTCCAAGGGCCGACTCACTTGTACCCGATTTATCTTGCCACACTCAGACTTAGGCCCTGGGGCCATTTATGGTTTTGGTGCAGCTTCCAGGGGTTGACGGTGGGGGGGGGAGTCTCAATTACAGCGACTCAGGCCATACAGATCGACTCAATTTAACAGTGCCCTCTGGGTAGCCCAGCCGATGGACTCAACACCCCCTTTCTTCCCAGAACTCACTTATCCTTGGCCCATTAGGTAACATTGTGGGGGAAGGAGCTTCCCAGGTTCTCAGAAAGAACCAAGTAAACTCCTAAAGGGTATGAGCACCTCCCGTGCAGCCCCTGGGTGATGGGGTCCCGCGCTGGGGGCCGGCACTGCATTTCTGTCCCCAGGGATGAGACGACAGCAACATGGGTGCTTTGGTTCGAGCCTGGAAGCGCCGTCACCTGCCCTCCCTGCAGGCCCCACTGAGCAGCTGGACAGGGCGCCGGGCACTTGGGGGCTCTCACAATGAGGGAGTGTTTCCATTTGTGTGTGTCGGGCGTGTGACATGCTTGTACCCACAATCCCCACTGCTCTGTGGGGAAATCAGACTCCAGGACCCCTGTCCGGTTTGGCTCCTTGCAGACCCACACGGGCAGTAGCCTGGAGAGGAAATGGAGAGGAGCTGGCGGACGAGGGGCGCTCGGGAGTGAAGTTAGGATTGGGGGAAATAAACACTGACAAGAATCACGTCTTCCCTGGATCTCTGCCTTCATCCTGGGGTCTGTACGATTACACAACCTGTCACTAGAGCATTGCACATTAAAGAAGTGGCCCTGTGCAAATGCAGCAAGAGGATGGGGACACGGCCCCCAGGACTGCAGCCCTGGGCCTCTGTCACTGGCTGAGGCCCTGTCACCCTGCCACCTGCCCCACGGCACTGCCATTTTGCTCATTCCCAAGTTCCTCTGCTGCCCAGAAGATCATTTGTTTTTCTTTGTTTGGAAGACACGCTACACAAGCATTTGCGAGGCTGCCTGTGTCTTACAAAGGAGTAATGGGGCTGGTAGGGCCCATGTGGGGGTCCAGCCCCCCACCTGTGGTGGTGCCCGCGAGGCGAGGGCAAGGCTGGTGACCCCCACACGCGCAGGGGGGCCGGCACCGGCCCCCTGTGCCCACAGCGTCCGCCTGCCACCCTGCCGGCTCCTGAGCCTTGCCTACACAGCTCTCATGGTGGACTTCCGCAAAGACCGTTCCGGGGAGTCTCTGGCCAGCCCACTGGGCAGCAGCAAGCTTCTGCCACCTCCCAGGGAACCACTCCCCTGCTTTTTGGAAAGGGTCACCTCGTTTTTTCCTGAAGGTGGCAGTGAAAGAGAAAAAATGACTCCCTTTGAAGATTTAGGCATTTTATTACAAAACAGATGGAGTGGTGAGCGTCCTGTTGTCCCCGTGTGCCCGGGAGTGCTGACGACGGTGTGCGCTGGGGCGTTCACCCTGGGCCTCCCCAGGCTGCGTGGCACCGGCACTCCGGCCAGCGTTCAGTGGCCGTGGCTCGGCCAGCCTCCTCTGCTCCCTCCGAGTCTCCACCGAGATAATTGAGGACCGTAACACTGGGGCAGGAGCACGGCTCCCGCGGGCTGTCAGGTATCTGCTCGCGTCTCCGTGTCATCTGTCAGCATTGAGCCCCTCTGTCATGTCTCCTCAGCCTTCAGCCTCACGCTCTCTCATCCTGTTCATTATCTGGGCTCGGACCAGCCCCCCCCCCCACGCCCCCATCCAGTAAATGCATCTTTGTGCAACTCTCAGTCTCCGATTATGAATCGATGATCGTGTGCTGTAAGAGAGATAGATGGCTTTTAGTTCCATCTTGTCTCCCCTAATTGTAAAATATTAGTTACATTACACTGTGTCTTTTGATTAATGGAACTTATTTGGACTGGCCTATCCGAACCCTCCCCCTTCTAAAGTCCTCCACTGACTTTTGAGAATTGAGTGATTTCACTTAAAGCAGACAAATAGGCCCTTCACCAGGAGATAGTGCGGCTGTGAGGCTGCGGGCAGGCCAGGCGCCCGGCCGGGCTGTGTATTTGGGATCCAGGCTTTGCCGGCCGGGCAGCCAGGCGGGGGCTGGCCCCGTGAGCTCACCCCCTGTTTGGCAAATGCAGCCCATGTTGCTGACTTGCAAAACAGGATGTGAAACAAAAATGAATTAAAATTAAATAAATTGCAGATTGCAACATCCCCACACCCAGCCAGTCAGAGCCGAACTCCCGCAAATTGAGCCCTTGCTGGCGGGGCTCCCCCTGCAACCAGGGCAGGGCCTCAGGGGGGCGCCCCGCATCCCTGGCTGGCACGGGCACATGGCATCCTTTCACGTGGAATTTATCTGATTGGCACGATTTACTGAAATGTGTCTGTTGATGAAGTGCTCGCCATAGAAAGGGGAGTCCTAAGTCCCTTATTAGAAATAATCAGGGTAGATTCAAGGGCACATCCACTTCGCACCTATCAGCTCACCTAAGAAGGTCTGTTTCCTTCAGTGTGCCCAGTGTCCAAGTGTCAGGGAGATGGGAGGGCTGACTTCATAAGCGAACACTCCAAAAAAGGCAGCATGGGCTAGGAATTCCAGCGTGCGTCTGAGAGGGGCACACACAGGCCCCAGCTGCCTGACATGCACATCACTGTTCCCATCTACTTTGTATGCTGTGCTTAGTATTTTATTCTGACCTTTGCATTTTTATTTTTACTTTTATTTGCATGATGCTTGCAGACCCTGAGTATGCTGTGTTTTCTGGGGACCTGCTGTTTCATTGAGTGTGCTAGAGGCAAGAGACTGACTTTATTATGGGTGTAGGAAGCCGGTAATGTTTTACTTTATTTTTTTGAGAGCATAACAATGTGTTTATGGCTGCCAGGAAAAGCGAAGGCAGGAAAACAACCACGCCTGAGTGTAAAATTCGTTCAGCTGCCCAGAAACACGGAGCCCAAAGCTTGGAGGCTGAGGCTGCCGCAGGAGCCTGCCGGGTTCGCCCCGGGCGCGGGCTGGTGTCCCAGAGGCAGCGCTCACCGTGGTGCGTGGTCCAGGGCTCAGGTCCCACCTGCTCCCTCTGTCACCCCAGCCTAGAGTTTCCATTTTATTTTTTTTGCTCCCATGTGGGTTTTGAGTCCTTGCTTTGGGGACAGTGTGTGCTTGAGAACTCTTTGTTCTGCGTATCAAGGGACTTTTCTAAATGTCAGCTGAGTTTGGACTGTTGTGTCTAATAAACCCCCTTAGGGCTTTCGGGGCACCTCCCCGTCGTCACCAGCGGCCTCGCTCCATGTGTACATCCATCACATCTGGGAGGATTTTATGGAATGTTCCTGCTGTAGCATGTGGATGCATATTGACCGTCGTTGGCCCTTTTACACATTCTGCGATACACTTACCTGTTATGGATCTATAATACCAAATGTGTAGTAAAAAGCTACATCAAAAGGCAGTTACGCCGCGTGCATAAAACGCTCTCACTTGGTCGCTTTAATTTACTTACTACAGCTCCTGAAACCCCCGCTTCATGCTGATGGACTTCAATATTTCATTTAAGTAAATGGGTGCCCGAGAGGGGAGACAGTGCTTCTCAGGGCCTGGCAGCTCGGGCTCCTGTGTGGGGCCCCGCTGCCCTGCCCCGTGCTCTCCGGGCTGGAGATTTGTCCCCCTGGGGGAGGAGGGATGGCAGGCAGGCAGAACCTTTGGGGACCTGGCCTCCGCCGAGGAGTAGCAGCCACGTTTATGGTCACAGCAGCCGGCAACCGGCCACACCCCACACCAGCTCTGTGCCAAACTCTTGTGTGCGTCCCGCAATTTGGGCCTTCACTTGCTCTTACCATCCTGTCATTTTGAAGGTCTGTGTGAGGGGCCGGTGACGCGACAGACAAACTTACCTCACTCACACGGGAACTTATTCTCTCGGGGGGCCCTCGTGTCTACGATCTCGTCCCTGTTTTGGAAATCATTTGGGAGGGGAGGGAGCCTCGATGCTCTGTCAGTTGGGTACGTTTCCGGGTTGGTACGGTGATTGTGGCGACAACGCGGTTATCAGATAGGAAAGAAACATTAGGAGATTTCCTGGAACAGGAGGCGGCCAGGGAAGGGCCGGTCATCAGGCAGCCTGTGACTTCCTGAGGGGGCGTCCCCGCGTGTCACGTGGGATAGTATGTGTGGCAGCTCTCAGCCAGTCACAGAGCGTGACTCACGTGTCAGGGGAGAGAATGACAGTGACGATGGGAAGAGAAAGGAGACATGTGCTCGCCCGGAGCGGCCCCGGGGCTGCCGGAAACAGTTAGGCTGTGTCACTGGACAGCAGAAAGCGGGAGTCCCAGCGTGGCTGTCGTTCGGCATATGTATTTAAAAAAAATAAAATAAACATCTGGTTGTTCTAATGCAAGTGAGTCTCCCCTCCCTTCTACACCCCTCCTCAGTTTCAGGCAGCCCTGTGTGTAAGCACAGCCCTAATTGGTATCAGGTTATGGGGTCTGGGAAACGAGCTCAGAGTCAGAGCACAGGGATGCACATGTGAAGACCTCTCCAGGAGGCCCCCAGTAGGTGTTTGCGCCGTCCGCCTTCTGTGTGCATGGCTTTGCCAGGCATGGGTCGGGGCCAGACACCGGTGGGACCAGGCCCGGTCTTGGAGGAGTGTCCCTGAGCAGGGCCCCGTGCAGCTGGGGCCGTGTGCCGGGATGGGAGGCCGGCCGGCCGGCGTGGCGGGCGCTCCGGAAGGACGCACCGGCAAAGGGAACTGGAGCCGGACGATGGAGCTCGCGGTGGGCTCGGTAACGAAGCCTCACTGAGCTCTCACTCAGCTGCTGTCCGCTCTGTACCACTGTGAGTCTGGGACTCAGGAAAGAAACACTTCAATTTGCAAAGTAAATGTTTGGTTCCTGAGTAATAATTATGCAAAATATTGGCTTTGTTGGCACTGCATGGGGACCTCTCCAACCTCATCCTTAAAGCGGGACCTCAGGGTCCTTTGGGGGGTGGCAGGAGGGTTCTGGAGCCAGCCCAGCTGGCTTCCAACTGCGGCTGCCCGGCTTCCTGCTTCACCTGGGCACGTCCCCTGTCTGCAGACCTCGGCTGTCACAGGGCTGTCAGGACTCACCGAGATGCCCTGCTAAGCCCACACGTGATCTGTGGACCAGGCTCAAAACCAGGGGCCAGGAGTATCTGAGAAAAAAATGCACCCACTACAAACAAAACGGTAGCTTTTTTTCTTTTGGTGATGCTTGGTCTTCCTTTTCCCTCCATTTTAGAAATCATTTTAGATGGAATTTTGTAGCGTGAGTAAAGATTCTGGCTAATCCCTATGAGCCACCTATGGCCTGGGGGTAGGTAGTGAGGCTGCTCTGTCAGTCTGAACTAGGAGAGGCAGGCGGGCCTGTTTCCAGAGAAGCAGAGGGGCTGGGGAGGCAGACCCTGCTGCGTTGTCCAAACATCTCCCACAAAATCCAGAGCATCTCCCAAAGCCAGCCAACCAGCTCACCAGTCCGCCGAACAGGCGCAATCAGGATGTGTCTGTATTGAGAGAGTGGCCTGCTCAGGAGGCCACCGCCCCCCGCCCCGCAGCCCATCCCCACAGGCACATGGGACAGGAGAGACAGACCTCGCGTCGGAGCCAGTTGTCCCAAAGGTCTGGGGGTGGGGGCGAGCCCGCCCCTGTCCGATGCCAGGCACTTGTAATAGGACGATCCCCATAATAAAAATCTACTTGTCACTGAGACATTCCTCAACTGTTAGCAATCAATTTGGGGGTGGGGGCGAGGGGGTGGGAAATACCGAAGGACATCAAAGGGGGCCTTTCTCCAGACTCTGCTGTGTTCCAAGGCTCCGTAATTTGGGAAGGTTGCGTGCTAAATAATTTGTGAGCCTCCAAACACGCAGGTTATTGTTTGCGGACAGATGGCGCCCCGCGTTTTATCACTCTTCCTTCTGTGGGTCCTCATATGTGGGACTGATGTGCATTCTGAAGCCTTTGTCTCCTTGCTAAAATCTCTAATCTAAAACAGGCAATCAAGCACGGAGGCAGGGCTTCAGAGGCGTAATCAGAGTTTTAAAAGCGAAGGGGGTGGGGGGAGATGGAACCAGCGGTGATGAGGCAGAGATGCGTTTGCAGCAAACGGGAGAGGTTGTTAGGGGATTAAAGTGGACACATGAGCCGGACCCCGGATGCCGAGGGAGAGGGCGGGCAGGACTCCTGGCATCACCGCTCCGGCCAGCCCTGCGGCTGAGCCCCACCTTCCCCGGAGAGAAGGTCTTTGTCTAGGCAGGCGGCCGTCGCTGGGTCTGGGAGGCCCCATCCTGGAGCTGCGGCCGCCCCTAAGAGTTAAATCATGTTGATATACAGGAAGGAAATGAAATAGACGAACTCGCTCCTCTTTTCTTCCTACGGGTTTTTCTTTTTTATTCTGGAGATAGAATTACTGTTTGTAAGCATCTGAAAGTCATTAGAGGCCCTGCAGGCTGTCAGGTGCCGACGCAAGAAACTGCTGAAACCAAACGGGTGCCTGCACCGAGGGCTGGAAATTTGTCATGTGCTGATGAGCAGTTATAATAATATATGAGCAAATCACAAGCATTCTGCAAATTAATCACATTTTTTCCCCTTCTCCCTTGTCTCTGGGAGAGTGGCTTTGCAGGCAGACGTAGGTGAGGCAGCTCTCCTCACAGATGGCCGCGCTGGCATCAGATGGAATTTATATAACAGTAATTCTGATTTCCTGCCAAAGTAGCAGCGAACACACCAGGGAGATGGTAGAAGGCGAGTCATGTGGTTTTGCTGAGGTTGTTGTGGGAAGTTTAAGGGGGGAAGTCTCAAATTTCCCTGTGTGCCTTTCCTGGTTTTGCCTGAAGGGTCAGGAGCGGAACGCCATGCTGCCACGGGCGAAATCCGCCACGTCTCTCCTTGTGACTTGTGCTGAAAGAGTGCTGCGCAGCTGTCGGAGCTGCTGGCGGTGACAGAGCCCCAGGACTCCTGCTCCTGGCCGGCTCCCGACAAGGTTTAAAGGGGAGAGGGCTCAGAAGGTGGCAGCCTTCAAGGGGGGCACAGCAGGCCCCTCCCGCTTGCCCCTGGCTCTGGGGGCCTGCGGGGGCTTTCCAAGTGTCCTGTTAAATGGAGACTAACCACCCTTACTTCACGTTCACACAGGCTCCATCTATAATTCCTCGGGATTTATTCAAGTGGTTGAAAGCCATGGCGCTGAGGATTAAAGCGATCATCTCCGTTTAGCAGCTCGCACACCTGGGAGCGTGTTGGCGTCGGCGTGTGCCGTGCGGGTGTGCCGGTGTCAGCCTGCGCCTGGGTGACTGTCCTGGGTCCGGAAGCCTCCTGTCCTCTGACACCCTCACCCCGACCCACCCACAGGTCCTTGCGCCTTGTGGGCGATGAACAGGTCCAGGGGTGACCCTGAGGGGACGAGCGGCTCTCCCACAAGGCGCGTCCCCCGCAGAGGGGACATGACACCAAGATGGCGTGTGCTCCGCGTTACACAACAGCCCTGCCGTCATGAGTTTTCCCAGTGTACAGCCCTGCCCGTTTGTTTTGGTTTATGTGACTCCAGGGGAATAAGTGGATTAGACGGAAACTTTAGCATGCTTCACTGCAGCTGGGTGCCGACATCTGTCATTCCTCAGCCGAGTTCTGGATCGTGCCAGTGAGAGAAGGCACAGTCTGACACCTTTGATATCAGAGTTTTTTATGGGGGGGACAGAAGAAAGGAGCAGCATTCCCTTCGTGACTTTCTCAGAAAAGCCACCTCTCGTCTCTGCTTTATTTTATTTTATTTCTGGCATGTGACAACATTAGTGGCACTCGGTGAGAGCCGAACGTTGAAAAGTTTATGCTTCCATCTCTCTGCTTTACTTTGTAATTTCCTGTTGTTCACAGTACCACTTTGCTGAATTGGGTATGATGTAAAGTAGCCATTTAAAAATACATCCAGTGGGCGCCGGCCGAGTGGCGCGGTGGTTAAGCGCTGGCTTGGGAAGCCAGCGGCCCCGGTTCGGGTCCCACATATGAGGGCCAGTGACATTGCCCTCAAAAAAAAAAAAAAATCCACTGGGTATGGCCGTGTGAGGTTCTGATATGGAGAGGGAGATGTGTGCGTCTCTCACACTCGCAGAAACACACATAACAGTGCAGAAGGCTGGGAGATATGACTTGATCCCACTACATTGCGTTCAGCGACATGTCCTGAAAACCCATATGCAACCACAAGAGTCCTGCAAGAAAAGTGCTGTTTTTATGAAAGAGAGGTGTGGGCGATGGGCTTCCACGGGGCACCTGGCATACCGGCTGCAGGTCCGGGTGTCTAGCCACTTGAGGGGTTTTGTATTGTCGGCTTTCCCAGGTCTGGCCGATGTCTCTTCTCCTGGGGCACTGTGTGTGGCACACCCTCGGCACCTGCCCAGTGACAATGTTGGCCCCCTTGCCAAATTTAACTTATACAATAAAACAGAAACTACAATTAAGGGCTGACATGTTCATTTTAAGTCACACAAACGAAAACAGGGACGGGCTGCGGCGGCAGAGCCACGCACTTGTTTCCTTCACGGGGCGTGTGCAGGAATGCAACTGTCTGCAAGTAGAAACCCACAGAAGCCCCCCCCCCGCCCCGAAAGGCGAGGCTGGCGGTCACACACCCGGGGGGAAGCAGAGGAGAGGCAGGGGGCCCAGGAGCGAGGCGGCCCAGGGCACACAGGACCCAGCTCCAATGTGGCCGCTTCTGGGAATATTTTGCCAGACCTTCTGACTTTTCAAGATAAGCTGTTTTTACATGAAATCTCTGTTTCGAAACATTGATAATCCCTTAATTCTTTTATTTAATCGCATTGGGGACCAAAAAATAAATATGTGTGTGCCTGCAGCTTATGACTTCTGGAAGGGTGAAGCCTGTCTGCCCGGCGCACCGCACTCGGCTGCCTGGGTGGGGCTGTCTCAGTGCCACACAGGAAGTGGCACCTTGGAGGAGCCAGGGGCAGGCGGGCATGGCGAGGCGGGGTTCATGGAGCTGGGACCCAGAGACCCAGCTCCCCTGCAGGCCACAGAGGAAAATGCAGGGCCTCCCACTCACCACAGCGGACCCCAAAATGGCCAAGGCCGTGCTGTTGATGAGCACGGAGCATGGGGCAGTGTGCAGCTGGGGCTGGAGTTCCCCAGGGTGTCCAGCAGCCCGGAGCGCTTGGATTTTCCTGGCGGGGAGGGGAGCAGGGCAGGGTGGCTGCCAGGCCTGGGCAGCGTGCAGCGGTGCAGGTCACCTGTTAGGGGACGTGGTTTGCACCCAGGAAGGACGTCAGGCAGGGTGGAGGAATATAAGGTGGGGCTATGTCCTCACAAGATCAGAAGCTGGGCTCAAGGTTAGGACTGCCCATGCCAGGGTGTCCGCAGGCCCCAGTGAAGGCCAGAACCTGGGGCTTGGCAGAGGGGTCACTCCCCAAGGCAGGGGTCCAAGCCCTTCCTCAGTGACTGCTCAGGGGACACAACCCGCGCTCCCCTTGTGCAGAGCCCCAGGAGTTTCCAGCCTCCTGTGGGAAGGGGGAAGCATGCCAAGCCTGTGTCACAGGAAGCCATCACCGAGCAGTGCCCCACAGACCCCATGAGGTGCTGGAGGGATCTGCCACTGGGTCCGGAGAAAGGTTTCCGGAGGAGCTGGGGCTTTGGCCGGTCTGACTGAAAGGAGGTCTGGGGGCTCGGGGTGGAGATGGCAGTGAATGCTCGGTCAGAAGGGTTTGCCGGGTAGTGGGAAAGCCGGGCTAAGGGGGAAGATGCTGGGCTAGGGCACCGGGAGTGGCGGCAGGCTGCAGAGCGGGGCGCCGCCCGGCCTCGGGGCTGGCCTGGCGGGTTGGGGTGCCTGCTGCCTTCTTGGTCTTCTGGCATCCTCCGGCCACGCGGGTCCCCACTGCTCTTCTGGGGGGGAGGGGCTGTGCACCCAGTGGGCCTGCTGACGCCCAGAGGGGCGTCCACGTGGGGCTGGACCACTTCCGCGAAGCGCCTGGTGTCCCTGTCGCAGTCTGGTTGCCATGGGAACTTTGGGAACCCCTGAGGGGGTACAAGATAGGTGGTAAAAGTGTGACTGGGGGCGCTGAGCTGGCCAGTGTCAGAACTGTGTCTCCCCATGTCTGCCGTCTCTGGAGTACCACCTCAATATTTTACATACTATTTTGTTAAAAACTTGAAAAACAATAGCTTTATTTTAGCAATGTGTACCTCCCAACTTGGACTGGCTAGTTTTTTCTAAGGCTCTTACTGTAAAAGGCGGCCATTCCACCTGAAGCCCCTCCGGCTGTGTGATGCCCAGGTCCCGTCCGCCCCTGCCTCATGTTGGGAAGGAGGGGGAGGTTGTTTTTTTGGGGGGTGAGGTTTGCTGTGTGACATTGGGTGAGCCGCTGGCCCCTCTGACCCCTGCTCCCCTCTTTGGCCTCTCTCAGCAGTTCTTTCAGGATTAAATGGGGCCACCCAGAGACAAGCACTGGGAACTGTTGGAGTATTATCCCCTTACACGTCCAAAAATCTCCAAACAAGAAAAATGAGTTTGTCGACCCTTTGCAGGTTATTTAATAGTAAGCACACATGCTTTCATAACGTCTCAGGAATGATTTCAGGTCCCAGGTCCATAATGGCCTGTGAGTGCCGGCTGGCTGCCCGGCCCCAGGCGGGCTGGTGGCTGCTGTGTGCACAGGTTTCAGGCGAGGTCTGCGTGGTCTGGGCGAGAGCGTGGGAGGAAGTTACTACGGAGGGGTCACCATGAGCCCCGAGGTCCGGGCTGCAGGGGGAGGCGGGCAGGCATGGGCCGGGAGGATCTGGCAGACACCCCTACACCAGACGCCCTTCCCTGCAGACGCGTACTGCAGTCCAGCGCCAGCTTCTGAGCTTTCACGCGAACTGAACTTGAAGCCTCAGGGAGTCAGCAGGACACAGTGGCTTGAGCCCCGGCTGAAGGCTGCAAGACAGCTACTGCAAAACTGGGCACTGCCTTTCTCTGGACAAATGCGGAGGCTCCCCAGCCTGCGTGCCCTCAGCCAGCAAGTGGGGTTCCAGGCAGCCGCCCTCAGTATCGTTGGAGAGATCAAAATGCACGTGGATTATATCGTTCAGGGTTCCCACACAGCAGGCACTTCCTGCAGGCAGCCCTTCAGTACTTACAGCCACATGTCCCAAACCTTTACTCCATCCTATGCGGTGCTCTCCTGGCCTCCCTCACCTCATCCTCATAACAGCCCTTTCAGTGAGCTTTTATCATCACGCCCATTTTACAGATGAAAAAACTGAGACGTGGGAAGTTAAACCACTGGCCCAAAGCACACAACCCATAAGTAGCAGTAAGGTTTGAACCCAGTGCCTGACTGGAGAACCTGCACGCTTCGCCCTGTGCCTGAGTGACACCGGAGTCATGTCCTGCTCGGGCCGTGCTGTGACATGCGCCCAACCCCCTCCTCCAGGAGAAGCCTAAGCGTCACTGCTTGGCTGCATGACATGGGGGCCACACGCTTAGCTGCACCCGTCTCCTGACTTGGGTGTTGTTTTGTCACTGTCCACTGAAAATCAACCAAATTTAACTTTCGACTACTCTTGAAATAATATTTTATTTTTGTATAGATTTAGTCCCACAAAAAGGTTTTGTGGGTGGTACAGAGCGTCCTCGTATATCTCACACCCATTTTCCCTATTATTAACATCTTACATTAGTAGGGTAATTTGTCACAGTTAATGACCCAGTATTAATACATTATTATTAAGTAAAGTCTATATTTTACCCAAATTTCCTTAGTTTTTACCTAACGTGCTTTGTCTGTTCCAGGATCCCATCCAGGAGACCCCATTACATGTCATTGTCATGTCTCTTAAGGCTCCTCTTGGCTGTGACGGTTTCTCGGCCTTTCCTTGTTTTTGATGACTTTGGTGGTTTGGAGGAAACTTTGTCAAATGTCCTCAGCTGGAATTTCTCGGAGTCAGACTTGGGGTGTGGGCTTTGAGGAGGAAGGCCGCAGAGGTGAAGTGCCCTCTCGTCATCTCAAGTCAGGGCGCGTGCTGTTGCCCTGACCTGGTCACCTGACGGAGGCAGTGTTTGTCAGATGGCCTCCCCGTCCCCACCGGGGTTCATGCGGTCTGCAGACAGGCGTGGGGCTTACTGCACCCCCGGGGCGTGCCCACACAGATGGCTGGGGAGCAGGGGACATTTGTCTACCTTCTCCATGTCCTTATCGATTCAGTCCTCTAGTTACAGCAGTGTGACAGCTGTTTACTTTTTACAACTGGTTGTAATCCAACAGGAATGCCGTGTCGCGCGGCTGGATTGTTCCGGCTCTGGCCACTGGGCGCGCCCTCCCAGCTCCGGGCTGCTTCGACAGCCGCTCCCCACAGAAGTGGGGGTTTCAGCAATTCCTGCCTTTCCGGCACAAGGTGCCCCAGGACCGTCTTGTGTGTGTTTCCCTCTGCAGCCCTGGAAGCAGCCATTTCTCCAAGGAGCGCTGGATCCTTTTCTGGAGAATGTCAGAGATCAGGTCTGGGTGCTGAGTGCTGGCTGACACCGGGTTTCATGGGGTGTCATGGCTTCTCGGCCAACAGCTGACAGGAGGGCACGCTGTGCACACCAACCCCTGTATATGCTCGGATCTGTGTTCCATATTATAAGCTGAACACGGTTTCTGGTTGATGGCTCCAATCCATTACCGCACGGATCAAAATTCACTTTCAAAATAGCAAAATAATTTTGGTAGTGTTTTAAATTAAACCCCAAATCATAGGAAATTTAAAACCTAAAATTATTTATACTAAGGATATTCCAAAGTGTTTTAGCATCTTTGATTAGATGGATGAATATTTTTTTTGAAAACTGAAAACATAAATTATGTACCTGATTAGAACCATTTTTGCCTATTTAGAATTAGGGAAATTAAAATATAAAATTATATATAAAATGTGCGCAACTGAGAAAATGGCTGCTTGGTG
The DNA here is from genome assembly GCA_033961575.1 of Aselliscus stoliczkanus. Lineage (NCBI taxonomy): Eukaryota > Metazoa > Chordata > Mammalia > Chiroptera > Hipposideridae > Aselliscus > Aselliscus stoliczkanus. The sequence goes on from CM066732.1 coordinate 55,143,901, forward strand.
CACCGCACCTTTGTGTGTGTTTTCACCCGCCTCACTGTCCCTGCTGGGCCTGCTGACCCTGGAAGAGGGCGGCCGGGTCCTAGGCAGGGCCCCTCCCGGTTTGCAGACACTCAGAGGGAGGAACGGGGCGGCCACGTGGGCCAGATCCCACCCGAGTCCCCTCGCGCCGCCACGCCTGGTGGATTCTGCGGTGCAGGCCGGGTCCCCGTCTGGGGGGCCCGGTTTCTAACATAACCAACTGGTCCTAGAGGTGGAGCCATTTTCTTACCCACCTGCCTGTTTTTTGCCAGCGTCTGAGTTTCAGGTACAGAAAGAGCTCCAGCTGGGGGCAAAGGGAGGGGGGCTGTGGTCAGGAGCCCTCTGGGTGCCTCTCACATCTTGGAGCCCTGCACCCACGAGCTGCCTCTGAGGGCACCTCTCTACTTCTCCATCGCCCGGTCCCTTCTAGGAAATGGCGCCGACCACATGACTGCAGGAAACCCTTCTGGGGCAGCTTGAAACTAGGCCAGGACCCTATGCACCGAAGGTGGTACCCATAAGGGAAGCTGGACCGGTCTCCGCGTGCTGCGCGCCACGCCCTGCCCTGCGCTGCCCTTTGAGCTCTCCCACGCTGCCCTTGCCCAGAGGCCACGCTCACCCTGGGGCCGGGCCTTGGGCCAGGGCTGGTCCCTCTCCCGGGCCCACATGCTGACGACCAAAGGCCCCAGTGTGCAGATCTGAAAGGCTTGGCCTGGTCTGGGCGATGGCCTGGCGCTGCGAGGACATAGGGCTTTGTTTGCCTGCGTCACTGGGTCTTTTTTGGGCAGAGACCCCCCCCACCCCGTCCACCATGGACATACGTGGCCGTTTTCTGGCCTTTTTCCCTTGTGGTGACCACGAGTCATGAATCCGATTCTGGGGGCTGTTTCTCCCCAGGCGAGGCCGCCCCTCTTCCGGCGTCGGGTCTGTGCCTGTCACCATGTGTGCGCCGGGCCTCTGGGAAGACCGCACACGGTCTCTTCTGAAGAACCATCTTCCTCTCCCGGTGACTCTTTCTGGACACTGCCTCAGAGCCATCTTTCAGCCGGAAACTGCACTTTTGCTTAAAGCAGGGGTGTGTCCTCCGCCGGTGAGCACAGGCCCCTCCCCCTCCCTTAGGTGTCCCCAGTAGGCTGGGACCCCTGGCAGTAGCGTCGGACGTTCGGCCAGTCATTCATGGTGTCCTGGGTGGGCACTGGGCCCGGCACACATCCACGTGATGCTTAACGAGCGGTGCCATCCCAGTGGCTGTGTGCACGGAGCAGTGCAGGCAGCAGGCACCAGTGTGTGGGTCTCAGAGGCTGTGGGCAGGACCTTGGGCTGGGCGCCTCCAAGTCCTGTGGCTTCATGTTAGCTGTGTGCTTAATGCCATGGTTTGATGGGCATCAGGAGGCCACAGCCGCGCCTGTGTCCATAAGGGGTATGGCATGTGACATACACATACACGCATGATAGGACATGTCCCGCCAGGGTGTCCGGGGACGCCCTCCTGGAGCAGCTTGGGTCCTAACCAAGGACGTCCCTTTGCAGCGACCCCACTAACCAGCGTGCGGGAGGCTGACGGCAGGGAGCTGGGGGATGAGTGTCTGTTTCGAGGCACTCAAAGGTCAGGCTCCTGATCAGAGACCCAGCAGCTGTGTGTGGCTGGTTTGGACCATGGCTTGACGCCCTTGGGCCTGGGACTCCTGTCTGGAAGATGGGCGGCATCTCCCACCACTCCTCCCCACTGCTGGTCATGGGGACGATTGAAGCGGTGCCTGCAGATGTGCTCTGCTCAGTGGTGTCACCCTGTTTTCCCAGCACCACGGGACCAAACATCAGAGCTTGGTCACCTCGCCCTCTGCCTGCTCTTGTCTGCTGCCCACAGCTGAGGAGAAAAGAGCAGTTGGGAAAGTCTGGAGGCCCTGCAGACGCAGCTGCCCACGAGTGTGGAGCTGTAATTAATGGATGGTCCCCCAAGGGCAGGCATTTTCCTCTCTCCCTTAGGTCCAGGGAAAGAGCAGATATTTCCATCGTAGCAAGTAAGAAAAATACCTCGTTTCCCCACTTTTGTGATAAACAATGTACGGCTTGCTTTCTCCTCACTCCTTTGACCCGCACACTGTATACATATTTATATATTATTCATAGTGGATTAAAAATGAATGTGCTCTTTACCACGGCTCTACGGCACAGTGACAATACAAATTAACGTACGATGTACTTACTTTTCGCGTGGCAGTGATGGGAAATGTTGATGGCCTCAGACCGAGAGGCAGGGAGAGGGCAGTGCGGTGGGGCGGGCGATGGGGCGCCCTCCGGCCCACTGTCGGGGCTCAGGGCCCTGGCTACACAGGGATGGGGCCCAGGAGCCTTCCCACTTCCCTGCTCCAGGCAGAGGCCCAGGCTCCCAGGGGGTCCTGTGAGCCTGGCTTTGCCCGCATCCCCCATAGGCTTCACCTTCACCCCGGGACCCATCAGAGCTCCTCACAGACACCTTCACTCAGGCTGGACCTGTCGTTTCTTCAAAGAACTTCCTCCTACATCGCTCTCATGGGACCTTTCCGAGGGTGTGTGCGTGTGCGTGCGTGTGTGCATGTATTCATGTGTGTTTGCATGTGTACGTGTGTGCATGTTCGTTCGTGTCTCTGTGTGTGTGCACATGTTTGTGTGTGTGCATCCTATAAAAACACACTGTGGGGCCGGCCGAGTGGCGCGGTGGCTAAGAGCTGGCTTGGGAAGCCAACCGCCCCGGTTTGGGTATGAGGGCCAGTGACACTGCCCTCAAAAAAAAAACAACAAACCACTGTAATCATGGCTCTGGTAAGGATTTTGGAGAATCGGCGCCTGAGTGCTTTCTCTCCACTGGAAATCTGTTCTGAAGTGGAGCTGTTGAGGTTCACTGCACCTCCACTTCCCACCTGTATGATGGGGTGGTGCTTGCCCTTAACGAAATGTCAGTAAGCTCAGATGTGAGGATAAATAGACAGAAACACACATGAAAATCTGTAGGTGTGGCTTCCGGGTCTGCAGCAGCTACCATTAGGATCAAAGACTCCTTCCAAAATGCCTGTCAAGGTCAGAGTCCTCATGGCTGCGGGCTCCTAGACTCCCTGGGCACCTGAACACACGCGTGTGTGTGCTGACAGCCGGACTCCGTCTCACCGAGGCCCACATGAAGACTAAGTCCGCGCTGGTGTTTGGGCCACGCAAGTATCCAATATGCAGGGAGCGCTGTGCATCGCTGATCCCACCACAAAACAGAGGCTCAGATGTAACCATTGGGTGAAGCCATGATTAATATTTTAGAATCAGTTGGTGGGGGAAAATGTACTAAGTGCTTTTATGCCAAGTTGGCCGATTCAAAAAGGCTTTTATTGTGAATAAAAGGTGATATTTGAGGTTTTCCATTTGGTTTGCCGAGATGCATGTGGCATGGCTCCCAGGGGGTACAGTGTGGAGGGAGGTGACTTCCAAAGGTTACACCATAGAATTTATACAAAAGTGTATTATTCAAGAACAGTAACAGAAAATATAATAAACAGCTTTCATAAATGGACAAAAGAAGCATGGGGGAAGCAATATGAATCCTGGTGACTGCAGTGCATTTATTCAACGCGACCTCTGTACCAGAGTTTTGGTCCTGTTATTAATTAATTAATTCATTCATTCATTCATAATTATTTGACGTTATCAATGTCAGACCATGGTCCTCTCCTCCTTACTCACTTCCTGCGACATAATAAGTAAATTTATGAGTTTGCCCAGCTTTATCTGATCCATGGCAGTTGGGGTAGTGCCCACTCCTAGCCTGTGAGCTGTCACAGAGCTGCCCTCAGTGGGAGCCCAGAAAATATAGTCCATTTCTGAGAATCTTTGGACAAAACTTTAAAAACGTTTCCCAGGCTTCCTGGTGTGTCAGCCCTTCTCCCAGGGTTTTCGCATGGGCTTCACATGGTTCATTTGCCTCCAGCGATAGGTTTGGGTCCCCCTTTCTCCTGCTCAGGAGCTGCCCTTTTGGAGTTCCCTGGATCCTCTCTCACAGGGCCCTGGGCTTAGCTGAGTGTCCACGGGAATGGCAGCTTCCTGACTGGATGGTTGAGTCGGGATCTGCTTGAAATGCACAGATGCCAGCTTGGCTCTGATGTAGATTCACCGTTCTGGTGGGAGAATGGGGGGGCATGGCTTTCCCTACCCCGTTGCCAATGACTGTCACCCCGACTCTCCCCTTCTCCAACGTGGCGAAGAACAGGGCCACCTACACTCTTTATAAAAGCCCTAAATCCACATTAGAAACACAAGTCTCAGTTGTCCTTCCACAAACCCAGGGCCTTCACCTGTAGGAGAGTCGGCCACGCCCTGAAGGTGACATTGGGTGGCAGGGGCTGGGGTGGGGTGGCGCTGCTCAGTCCTTCTCCAGCCTGTCAGTCAGGCTGAGGGCCTTCTGCTCACATTCATGCTCTTCTGGGCATGGTGGCAAGTGGGCTTCTCTGGGGTGTCATTCGTTCTTAACCCCAAAGCCTACAGCTGTGCACATTGGCCTTTGCAAGTGGGCACGTTGGTCCAATTCAGCCTTGTGTCACGGGCAACAGTAGATACAAAAGGAGTAGAAACTGGACCCAGAAGTGTATAGTTCTCTCAAACAGGCAAGGTGAAGCAGGCAGATAGTAATTCAGCTCTATAAACAGTTCGCGCCTGCCTGCTCTGTGCCATGGAGGTCTTGGCGCCAGCGGTACCCTGATGGCCATGCTTTCCGCCTCAAGAACTCACAGGCAGCCAGAGGGACCAGTCCATATACAGCGGCCCACAAAGCAGGCAGAGCCTTGAAAACGAGGGGGTTTGGCCAGAGGGTAGCAGAGCAAGGGAGTGAAGACCCTGCAAAATGCAGCCTTTGCAGAGACCACCTACTGGTCTGGTTTGGTGCGAGCAGAGGGCGCTCTCCAGGGAAGGCTGGATCGGTGGTTGGGACTGAGCTCCGAAGGCCCCAATTAGTCCTAGGGGATATGGCCATCAGAGATTTGGGAAATCAGAGGTGGAGGTCCTTCTTCAGGAGCTCGCTTAGGTCCCTGGGGGGACAGACGTGGGGACAGCGGGGGCGTGGAGCTCTCCTGCAGGCCAGGCAGAGTTGGCACACACTGGACCAGGTTCTCAAAGAAGGGCTTGGGGAGACAAAGAACCGACAGGTAGAGTGGATTTGTCCCGGTGGCTGGGAGGGAGGGGACAGGCTGGCCCGCCAAGACAGAAGCCATTCGGTGGAAAGGTGAGCTTTGGTGACGCGTTTGCTGGGCCTCCAGTTTCTTGGGGACCAGACTATTTGACAAAGTAGGTACAAAGGACGTCCGCTATTCCTGCTTTAGAAAAAGGGCTACATATGCTGTTTGGATGTTTTCTGGGGTAGATGGCTGGGCCCATTTATTTGCTTGTTTATTTTTCTGAGTGAATGAAACCGAGCCTTGGACCTTGACATCTCTGGGTGGCAGGTGGGACAACAGGGAGTGGCATGTCAGCAGCTTCCCAGGATGGCGGGACGCAATTGTCCCATTATAACTTCCCAACCAGACACACTAGCGGCTCCTCCAATGGCAGAAACATATGCCTGTCTGCTCTGCCCCAGAACAGGGAAATCAGGCGCGGGGGAAAAACGAACTCTGCTCTGCTCGGAGCCCTTATAGAAAAGTTTGCTGTCAAGGGTTCCCTTCAAAATCTAACTTGTTTAAAGTGACGGGCCTGCCTGATACCCTCCATCGCCTGCCCAGGAAGCCCCGGCTCCCACAGACGCCCCCAGCTTAGCAGTCCAGCTCCCCCACGAGTGACGCTGGGGTGACACCGCTCCGTGGCTCTTGCCATGCTGTGTTTGCTCATCAGTGCAGAGGTCCTGAGGGGATGAGACGCAGGCCAGCGTCCACCTGGAGGGACTTGGGGCTTTCCCTCACGTCCAGCGGCAGGCAAGGCCCGTCCAGAGTTCGGACCTCCTGCTGCCTGCTTGTGTGCCGCCTATGAGCTGAGAATGCTTTTTACTTTTTTAAAAGATTGGAAACAAAACCAAAGCAACAATACTATTTATGACACATGAAAATTATATGGAATTCAAATTTCAGTGTCCATAAATATTGGGTTGTAGGGAAAGTCATGACGTCTTTTTTTGTTTTTTGTTGCAAAAATGATTCATGACTTTTCTGACAACCCAATCATTTTTTGATTTTCGGTGATAGAAAGTTGGTAATGCGTTTCTCCTCTTGTCAGATAAGTGCCTACACATTGTCTCGATTTTGCCTCTTGACCTGCGAAGCCTACGCTATTCACCCGCCTCACTTCCCATGAAAGCGTCCCAGGTGTTGGGACCTCTCTTTGCCGTCACCCAGGAGAAACCCCGGGTGGGATAAACATAGCGACTGTCCCCGAGGTGTTGTTATGACTGCGTAACCCAGCGGCTACCCAGCCAGAGAGATGCGCGGGCCACGCAGCCCTGGCACGCGGACGGGGTCGCGAACCGCGGTCGGGCCCGAGCGCAGCGCTGACCGGCCGCTCTTTGTGCCCGCAGGTCACCGGCCTTTCCAGTGTCGTTACTGCCCCTACAGCGCCTCCCAGAAGGGGAACCTGAAGACGCACGTGCTCTGCGTCCATCGCATGCCTTTCGACAACAGCCAGTACCCCGACCGCCGCTTCAAGCGCTCCCGAGTGGACTCCGAGGCTCCGGGCGGCTTGGAGGACGCGAAGGCGGGGAGCTGCGCGGAGCCCGCGGCGGGGGGCGCCCGGGGGGACCGGCCCTGAGCGGGGGCGCCCTGCACGGCTAGGGCCGTGGCCTGGTGGGGAGCTGCTGGCGCAGCCCCAGGGAACATCATGCACACCCCCCGCTAGTGTACAGAGCATTTAAAACAAAATTAAAAAGATATCTATCTCTCTATCTCTCTATATATATTACAAAAGGTCCCCAGCCCTTGACCATGGCTGCTAAACTGTTACCTGGCAACGGGAACTTGCAAACCACGCAGGTTGGGGGGCAGGGGGCCCCAGACGGGCCTGGTGTCCTGTGCGCTCCGCTCTGGGGAGCTGGGGGCCCTTCCAGCCCCGGCGTGGTCTTCGTCCAAAACTCATGCTCTTAGCTGAAAAACGATACCATCTCAGTGCTTTAGTGCCGCCTAAGATGGAGGGGCTGCGTTTTCTTGTTGAGAACACCTCTGTCATCTGACACCAGCTGCTGTCATTTGCCTAGCACCCTAATGACACGTGCAGGGAGGCAGCCGCGGTGCCAGTCAGGCTGGAGCGCCCACTGCAGAGAAAATCAATTCCCGTGGCGTGGGGACTGCACTCTCGCAGAAACCTTAGCCGGCCCCGCGCTGCAAACGATTGCCATCCTAAACGTGCATTTGTAAAATCCACAGCCAAACGAATCAATGGTCAGGAAGTGTCTGCAGACAAATGCCCACTGCAGGCTTGATGAGTAATTCCTTTTTTTAGATCCAATTGCAGTATTGGGGGAAACGCTTTTTTCTTGTCCTTTTTTTTTTTTTTTAATTTTTGGATTAAAAAAGGTGGCTAATAAAAAAACAATTAGGGCAACATTCTATAAAATGTTGTTTAGAAAAACTAGCCAATCCTATCCATAGAAGGTGCTGGTGAGAAATGGCAATATATGTAATAATAGAAAGATTGTTCTTTATTATGATTTTTTTAAGATTTTACTTGAATGAAGGCTGCTCTGGTCCTTGTTATTAGATTTTTTTTTTCTTTTCATGTGTTAGTTTTTGTGAGTGTCACCAGACATGAAGCAAGATTCTTCTCCAGCAAGCTCTTATGAAACAGCTTGTATTAACGTAGGAATGCAAGCAGCCTTCTCTCTGTGGCTAAGGGAGAAGAGTGTTGGAGTTAAAAATGTCTGTTTTTGTAAAACAAATGTGTTCTATATTTTTGTAGATCTTAGATTTTTCTACTGATTGGATACTCCAAATTTATCAAGTTTTGCTCCACCCAGAGGGAGATTTTGAGGGCCAGTAATGAAACACTTAACTCATGTTTGTTTTTTGTTTTTTTAAACCAATGGTTGAAGGAGACTAGTAGTTAAGGGTTTGTTCTTCAATCTGCTAGAATAGCGAAAAGGTTCAGCCTCTTAACTTGCTTCCTCTGAGTGACACGAAACCGGTGCTGTTGCTTGTGATGGTTGAGAAGAAAAGAAGTAATAACTTCTAAAACAAAGTCATTCAGACTTAAAAAAAAAAAAAAAAAAAAAGTCGATATTTCCTTGCAGGCTGGGCGCACAGAATGAAACCCCAGGGCCTTAAAAACTTCAGCTCTACAGCAGTTTACAAAAATACTAAACTGCAATCAATGTAAATAAAATGCTTCTCTATCCTGAGACCAGAAGGACTCTCAGGCTAATAAGAAATCCAGTTTGCATATGCTGTCGAGAGGGTGTCACCCACCCCAGGTTGCAGTGTAAACGAGGTCGCCCTGCAACCTGGGCCCATCTGGCATAGACAAGCTGCTTTCTTGTTTTTCTAGAATAGTTCTCACTGCCTTACTTAAATCGAGTTGATAAACTTAATGCAACTGTTTCTATGATCCTAGAGAAAGGACTGAAATGTTATTGCGAACTTTCTGACTGTAGTAAGCTTTAGGATTTTAACTGCACTGCTGTGTTTGGTGACTGTGCCGGTCGCTTGCTTTCTGTGTGTTTGCCCCGCCTTTGGTATCTTAGCAAAGAAAAATGCATATTAAAAAAAAAAAGAAAAGAAGATAAAAAAAGGAAAAAGGAAAAAAACACAAAAACAAAACGCGAGCCACATTCCATTCCCGGCTTTTTGGGAGCTCCTTCGGTATTCTTTCATGTCTTCTGAGCATCGTCAGATGCAACAGGCAATAATTCTGTTTGTGACACTGGGAACAGCCCCTCTTCTTTGTGGCGTGTGTGTTGACTCCATTTTGTCCAGTGATGCCGTCCCTTTCCCCTCTGACACAGGCCTTCCTTCCAGAACATTTGTAACTTGTAATACAAACAAGTGACAGCCGCAGTGATGCAGTGTCAGTTTCTGAATGTCATCAGGTTCTCCTATCTAAACATGTCAAGTTTCCCCTGTAACTTCTGTAGTCTGTGATGCTGGTCAGGATACTGTCTACATTCCTACACAAAGGAAAATCTATCTTGGAGGAAATCCGAGATCAATAGAGTAGAGGATTTTGTTGCTATGCTTGTAACAAGTAGAAAACTTTGTATTTAAAGTTTATTCTTGGTCATTATTTATTATTATAATACATCAGTTGACAGAACTTTATTCTGGTATAGAAAGTATTAAAAGTTGTTTTTTCAGCAATGACTGTTTTCTTTCTGCTGTTAGAATAAAATGTCTTTGAAGCAGTCCAGTTCTATCCAGTGTTTCATGCAATAAAACCTCTACCTCTGGATAAAAGCAAACATCTTTTCCTATTCACTTACGTTTACTAGGAGGAGGAAAACATATTTTTTGCAGCTTCGTCAGACTTGGGCAAATCGCACTTAGGAAAAAAAAAAAAAAAGCCCTGCAGTGTTCTGGGCAGAGGGTCCCCACCGCCTTGAGGAGTTTAAGCTGAATGGCTCTCTCTGCAGTATAAGCAGTGTGCGTGCGTGATTGCATGCGTGTGCATGTGTGCACACACGTGTGCATGTGTATATCTCTGTGTATGCATACACATGTGTATGTGTGAACTGTTTCTGCAAAAGCTCACAGACATCAGTTTCAGTAAGGTAAAATCTTTGGAAATATGAATGCTCCTCGTATTACAATAATTACAATAATTATATAAGACACTTAAAGCATTGGGATCCATTAGTCCCCCTTACTGGTAGAAAGTGTTTTTTAAAAAATCATTAAATGCAAGGAAGTCTTTTACCTCCAAATTATCAGAGGATAATCTAAATTATTCTTCTAGAAGTAAAGGAAATGAACAAAGAATAATGAGGGCTGCAGCGCTGGGGCTGCTGGAAAACAGAACTCGACGCTGGCTGGAGAGGGTTTGGATCCGAAGGGTCCCATGCGCAGCTCAGGGATCGGAGGGCCTGCAGAAATGCGCCAGCACAGCATCCGCCTGCGTGTCGGACTTCGTAAGTCACCACATTTCTTTCAGGATGCCAGACTGATGGTGTCTCTGGATAGGAGCGGATGACCTGATGACAGCCTCAGCTGTCACAGGCGGCGAAGGTGAGTCATGGGATTTAGGTGAGGGGCCAGGGAGTGACCCCATCAGGGAAAGGAGGCTGCCTGAGGGCTCATCACTCCACACGTGGTGACACCCCAACCCAAAGCCTCCAGGGCCAGGCGAGAGCAGGAGACGAGGGTCTAGGGGTGCTTGGGCCTCAGCCACCCCCACCGTCATCCGAGGACCATTATCAGGGCTTCTGAATTTTCTGGGGATGCCAGATGCCTGGATTTTGTGTGAAGTCTCCCAGTTTTTAAATGTGGGCTCAGATGTATTTTTTAAAAAACTGTAGTAAATAGATGAGCAAAATGCGGCTTATGCAAAGACTGGACCATTCTTCAGCCATAAAAAGGAACGGACGCCAGCACAGGTGATCCGTAGGGGACCCTGGAAAACACGGTGCCCAGTGAGGAGCCAGACACACAAGGCCACGTGGTGTGTGATTCCACGGATGTGAGGAGTCCACGACAGGCGCATCCAGAGACGAAGGCGGTCAGTGGGGGCCGGGCCACGGGGGGGCGCTGAGGGAATGGGGGTGACTGCTGCTGAGACTGGGTTCTTTCTAGAGCGATAAAAAGGTTCTAAAAATACACAGCAGTGATGGTTGCCCAACTCTGAATCCACTGGAAACCACTGAATTGTACGGTAAAAGGGTGAATTTTATGGTATGTGAATTATATCTCAATAAAGTTGTCATAAAATAAACATAAAACTGGAAGGAGGGCTTCTGAAGAAGCATCATACACATTTCCATCAAAATATTTTGAGCTCTTTTATAGTCATAGACAATTGTCAAATTAGTACATTGTAAAGAATTATAAAATTGGGGGAGTGCTGACTTAGATTTGAACCCTAGCTGAACTACTCACTGGCTGCTTGATCTTGAACAGTGCAGCTGTTCTGAGTGCATTGATCCTACCTGAGAAATTATGAAATGAGATTCAGTAAAATAGGGGAATTACATGTAGGTTTTGTCAAGTACTCTACAAGTGCTAGATACTGTCACTCCTGTGGTCAGTAAGTTCTGGATAAATCTGAGATTGATTTCACCCCCACAGGCGCTAGTTGCTAAAAGCCTTGTGTTTCGGAGAGGCTTCCTGAGGTGCCGCTGGGGAGGGCGGGGGGTCAGGGCTCCTTTCAGACGAGAGGACCTGGGACCGCGTCTCAAAGCTTCCTTCCCAGCTCCCTCCTCTGAAAAATCAGCATCGACAACTTTCTTGTCATTCTCAGGCTGTCAGGGGGCCCCTGGGAGAGTGGGATGTGGCAGGAAAAGAATCGGTCTTGGGTTAGAGGTTACTCCACTCACTTGTTGAACAAAAGTTTACAGAGGACCTACTGTGTGTCAGGCATCGGGCTGCAGGCTGGACATACCCCCGGCAAGTCAGAGATGTCCGGGTGTCAAGCGGGCTTCAGTCTGGCCGTCACACAGACCCGCAAGATGAGACCAAGGCAAGGTGGACTTTCCAGGTGAGGGGAGAGCGCCTCTGTGGGGACAGGGATCTGACGTAGGAAGGAGGGGCTGCCAGGTAGAGAAGGGACACATGGAAAAGGCCAGGCCCGGGGTGGGGGTGGGGGCCCTCGGGCCCAGGGTCCGCCTCTCGCCACTCGGCCCGGGTAGCCACGTCCTATCCCCAGGTCTGCTTCCTGAACCGGGCCAGGCTCTTCCTGAGGTTAAATGAGGTGCTACACTGTGCGGACGGCAAGCTAGGCGGCCCCAGGCTTGAGGACTGGCCACAAGTGCAGGCGGCAGGGGCCTGCCTGGGCCCTGGACCCGGGGCGGGGGGCCTCTGCAGACATGGGGCTTCCTGGCCCTGCGCCGAGCTCAGCCAGCACTAGGCCGGTGGGGTAGACGCCTTCAATGGGCTCGCAGCAGCTGAGAACCGGTAGCCCTGGGGAGGCCGTCCCCTGGGGCCGAGTGGCAGGAGGCGCCAGTTCACCCTCTGGGGACAGCTTGGCCACCCTGGTGGAAGGGTAATGTCCTGATTTGCCTGGACCTGAGGGTTCCTGGGACACGCAGCCTGCAGTCCTGGGGACACCCGAGTGGTGGTCACCTAGGACTCAGACACTGCTCCACAGGCGCACACCAGGCTAATGCTGCCTGTCACCCGGCGGGGAGGCCAGTGTGAGGCCAGCGGGGCAGCCAAGCGCTCAGACAGGGGTTTGGCTGGGCCGGACGGGCTCGCGTCCCCCCAAGGCTGAGAGGTGCCGAGGAACACAGTGCTTCCCGCCGAGCCCGCACGCAGCCGCCCTTCTGTCCATTTTGGAGAGTGACCGGTGAGTCCATCCCTCCTTCTGATGGGGCTGGGGGTTGGGGGAGGGGGTTTCCTGCAGCACTGGTCTTCCTGGCAGCCCCGATAGGCACTGTTTGGTGCGGAAACTTCTCCAGATGATAGCCCTGCTGTCTCTTGTGGTAGGGGCTCCACACCACCCTGTTTAACATCTGTGCCGTAACCGTAGGTTACTGAAACCTCGCCTGGCGTATTGTAAGCACAACCCTAAGGACATCAGTGTTAAATATTGTGATCTTCATTTTGAGATAGAAGGGCTGGGCACGTTCCAGTGAACTAGAGAGATGTTTCCGTGGGGAAGGAAAAAAGTTCATCACATAATGCAATATTAAAAATGCCGCCCAGCTGGGCATTCCGTCTGGGGCCTGTATCGAGTTTTAATCTCTTCACCTGTTGAGAGAAGAGAGAGAGACTGAGGGAGGGAAGGAGGGAGGGGCTCATGTGAACGGGGAAAGCACAGGCAAAGAGGAGGGGGAAAATTTAAATGATCCCAGACCGAACTGTTTTGCTGTTAATACAGAAATACAGTGCAAGACACATTTAATGGGCTCTATTTTTTATTATACTATGCTGAATAATTAAGTTTGAAGCTAAGTGTCACATGGATTTATCTTTTAATTAAAAAAGCATGGTTCACGCATATTTGAGTGGTAGTCCAAATAAATGCAATATAGAAATTTATGTTTGTTTATCTAGGTGTTAATTACCTAGAGATTGTTCTGGATTACTTCTTTTTATAAAGTGTCATAGACTCGTGTCAGAACAAATAAAGCTTGCCCATGGAACCTTATCAATTCGCTAACTCCACTGCTGGCCCGACCTGAGGGGCGGGAGCAGGACAAACTTTGGGGATTGTTATGTGCACACATGCCCCATTCGACCCACACCAAAGCAAACAGTCGTTTTTAGAAAATATTCCTAGGACATAAAGGCACACGTATATCTTTGTTGTTTTACAGCCTCTTGTCCACAGCTATTTATAAAACATGTGATTATTTATGCTTTGGGTTATGAGAAGTTGGGCTGGGAGGGGCCATGAAGAGGGCTCCATCAATCCAGGTACCTGAGTCCGGGGAGATGGAGGCTGGGGTCCTGCAGAAAGGGCCCCGACAGGAAGTGATTTGTCAAAAATGTGTCAGCCTCCCTGCAGCTCCCAGAAAGCACAGCCAGTGGGAGAAAGAGGAGCAGCAAAGTAGAGGGTGACAGGTCACATTTTTAAGTCAAGGACACACAGCCAGCGAAGCAGAAGCCCCCACAAATGGTCCATCACACCTTGGGTCAGCTACCTGCCTGTTTCTTTATTTATAGAGTGATTTTTGGTGGTAGCTTCAGCCAGAGGGCTTCGAAGACACTGAAGGTTGGGTCCAAAGGTTCAACTTCAAAGAAATGGGCTTTCCAGGGATGGGAAGAAGTCCAAGCCATCTGGGAAAGTCTAAGTCGGGTGCACTCCTTTGCTGGGGCTGGTGGGGGCGACCCTTACATTTTTCTGGCCTCTTTCTGCTGCCCACCCTCCGTTTGGCCCTGCCAGGTTACCTGAAAATCAGTAAAAGTAGCTGTGGAAGCCTGTTGGTTCACTGGCCTTGGTGGGTACTTCTCCCGACGTGCTGGGAGAGCAGTAGGGGACCCTGAATCCATGCTCAGCTGTGCTTCTGTCCAGCAGCGGGACCTCAAACAGCAGATCAGCCAACCTGGCGCTCTAGGCCGGGAGACGTCTGATCTCAGGCTTGGCCCCCTCCCCAGGAAGGCCCAGCGCGACTGCTGAGGTGGGTCACTGGGCAGCGTGCCGGGCGGCACAGAGTGTGGCCTGGTGTCAGGCTGGGGCGCCCGGCCTTGGTGTTGCGGTGGGTGGTTTGTGGGACCTCGCTTCTGAACCTGCCTGGTGCCTCCTAAAAGCAGGAAAGAGCGTGGCTGAGGGGAGAATGCTGCCCCCACCCTGCCTGGGGCCCCTGGGCTGGGCTGTGAGGAGGGGCACAGGCATGCACCACGGCGGCACCCGCTGATAACCCCATCACCACGGCCAGGGATCGCCGCCTCCTGTCTTTCAAATTATTGACATTTAAACCCGTTTTCCTCCCAGATCGCTGCCCACTTCCTCCCCAGGATCACTGCCGGTCTCAGAAATGGGGGGCTGCCGAGGGAAGAGTGGGCCGCTCATGCTCATTCCTGCCCGAGCCCCAGGTGCCGGGGACCCAGCGGAGGGCAGCAGAGGAGGGTCCCTGGCCCCACCAAACCAGGCAGACACGGCGATGGGCTGGGAGTGGGCCGGACTCCTCTAGGTCAGCGGGGGCCTGGCCCTGGGCTGTCTGGCAGTGGGTGGCGGCAGGCTGGCCCTGCGTGGGCGCGGGCGCGAGAGCGCAGGGGAAGGGGCCTACCTGGCCTTGGGGTCCAGGCCACTGGTCTGCAATGACAGAGGGCTATCCATGCGCCCAAGAAAATATATATATAAATTTTAAGTCTTTTTTTGAGGTGAAATTCACACATAAAATTAACCATTTTAAAGTGTGCTGTTTTATGGCGATTAGTACATTCAGTGTTGGGTAAGCACTGATGATATTAGGTTCCAAAACAGCTTCATCACCCTCCGAAAAACCCAGAAACCACTAAGCGGTCGCCCTCCCCCGCCCCGCCCCCGCCTCCCGGGGCGGCTCTCTGCGCCCATGCCTCTCTGTTCCGGACGTTTCCTGTGAATGGACCTACAGCCTGTGACCTGTGGGGCCTGACATCTCGCGTGGCACAGTGTTTCCGAGGCCCGTTGCGTTGCAGCATGTGTCAGCGTGTTGGTCGTCTCTCTGACCGAGTAATAGTCCATTGTGTGTGCAGACCACAGCGTGTTTATCCGCTCGTGGTTGATGGACACGTGGGTTGTTTCACTGTTTGGCTTTTGTGGATAGAGCTGCTCGGAATATCCATATGCACGAGTGTTTAGGGGCCTGGTTTCAATTATGTGGGGAACACACCCAGGTGTGGACTTGCTGGGTCATTGGGTTTTCCTATGTTTACATTTTTGAGGAACCATCAAACTCAGTGTTTTTATTCAACAAATCAGCTCATGGCGCTGCACTGCTTGAAACCATTCACTGGCTTCCCCTCATGTTAGAAGAAACCCCTTACTGTGGCCTGCGGGGCCCTCCATGATTTGGCCTTGACAATCCCTCTAACGCTATGTTCCACCTCTCTGTCCTTCAATACCCTCCATCGCTGGTCACGTCGCGCTTTGTGTGTCAGACTGGCCGACGCTGCTCTCTCCCCAGGGTGCTTGCACTTGCGGTTCCCTCGTGCCCTTTCCATGCTGGGTACCTTCCTCTTGTTAGGATTCAACTCAAATGTCCCTCAGAGAAGCTTTCTGTCACCACTGGATCCATGTGTTTCTGGACTGAGCCCCAGCCGATTATCCCATTTCAGTAATTAATGACCCTCTGGACACACCTCATTTACTCCTTGGTTGACATGTTTCCAGTCTGCTTTCCTTACTGGGATGTGAATTCTAGGAGAGCAGGGAACCGCTTTCCCAGCCCTGGTGCAAACAAGGCCAGGGAGAGAGTAAGACCCCAAATGAGTCCCTACTGAATCAACACAAGTTCCCAGCCCGATCACTAGAGTGTTTCAGAAATTTTGTTAGCTTTTTAAAAAAGGCCCTTCTGCGGCCTCCAGAAATGAGGCCCCTAACGCAGACGAATACTGCCTGAGCTCAAAGGTGGCCCAGCACGCCCTTGAGAGCTGGGGTGCGGCCCTGCTGCCTACAGGGTGGGTGTGTGTCGTGGGTGGCAGGAACAGCCACAGCGATCTGCGCTGAGTGGTCTCATTTCCCTGCACTTCAGGTTCCTCTGAAACCAGCCCCCCAAACTTTATAGCAGGACTCGCAGCCGCCAAGCGAGGAAACCCGAATCAGGAAACCCGAATCCAAGGTCACATCTGCCAAGCGGCGCAGCCCCTTGTCCCTCTGAGCCTCAGTTTCCTCGTCTATAAAAGAGGCTGCCAACATCTGCCGTGCAGGCCTCCTGCAAGCAGCAGGAGATGAGGGGGCGTGCTCTGCAGACGGGCGTGCTGCCCACGTCGGGAGTTAGCACATGTGCCCTGCCCGGGCCCTGGTGTGAGCAGCCAGGCCAGCACTGCACCCGCGGCCCCTTCGCCTGTGACCCTGGGACCAATGCCACCTCTTAACGCCTTTCCATTTCTCAATTTGCTGACTGGGGTGATTTTCGGTGAGGACCACATAAATACTTCAAAAATAATGCATGGTGAAAAGGGACGCTCTGGAATGGCTGATGGCACGATGAATTAAACACTTTATAGGGCTGAGCATAAATTATTTTAATGCGTGTAATAGACCCGCCCAGAAAGACTTGAGCCCTCTAGGTCATGCCTGGTGCCCCAGGGCCCCGAGGGTAGGGGGCGCAGGTGGCCGGGAGCCGGCTTGGCGAGGGTGTGAATCATCTCTCTGCCCGAAGCCCCTGCCCCCCAGAGCTTAGGGCCTCTGCAGAGGGGCGCAGGGTGGGAAGGGTCCCGGCCAGGCAGAGGCGGGAGCGAGGAGACAGGCGAGGTGACGGCACTGCTTCACGGTGACGGAGACGGACCCGTGCCCGCCCCCATTCATTGTGTGCCCCTGCTGCGGGGGTCAGGATGCTGCCACTTGGCACCAGACATTCTGAATATTCCGTTTGCCTTGAACATGTCAGGCTCATATTCTAGTTCGGACCATCAACAAACGTTTTACGTTTAGGCTTATTGCACGTTGGTGCGGGAAGGCCTGTTAGAGGCTGTCGGGCCCCACAGACCCATTCGAGGGAAGGGAGAGCCGAGGGCGCAGAGAAGTCAGGGGTTTGTGCCCCAGACGCAGCAAACAGACACACTTATTATAATACCTGCAGCTGCCTAAGCCATATTTATAGAGCGACGTCTAAAGACTATGGTTGTGGTTTTGTAATTACTGACGTAGGTTTGCGGTCCCAGTGGAAGGAAGTCACAGACTCCAAACGTGCCCCTGTGACCCCGTGGCAGGCGGGCAGGGTACCAGCGCTGCATGCTGACCAGTTGTCTCCTTTCTGGGAGTATAATTGACTCAACAGCCGGTGATGGTGCCGGAGTCCCGATGTGCGTCGGGCACGAACTCCGCCCTCCGGAGGGTCGCAGGTGTCCGGTGACCTCAGGAAGGATCCGCCTGGGCACGCTGCACGCTGCCTGCGGGGCGCCCTTCCAGCTCCGCACGGCTCCTCCCCAGAGAGCCCCTAGACGGCCTGTCCCTCTGTGTCTGAAACTCCACCCTCCGTGGCAGCCACACATGTCACGTTGATGTGATTGAGCACAGGGCAGCAGGGACAGCAAACTCCCAGGGAAGTTCCGGGAGGCCAGGAGCCCCGAAGGAGGGATGGGGTTGGCTGCGAGGGGCTGAGGGACAGTGGGGGGCCCGGGGGGGGGTCAGTGTGCTCCCCGCGGACGCCCACAGGAGCCTGGTGTCTTCTGTGATTGGCAAGCAGGCCAGGAGGGCCGGAGGCCTCAGGGCAGGACGGGCGTGAGGACGAGGCCTCAGGGCAGGACGGGGGTGAGGACGAGGCCTCGGGGCAGGACGGGCGTGAGGACGAGGCCTCGGGGCAGGACGGGGGTGAGGACGAGGCCTCGGGGCAGGACGGGGGTGAGGACGAGGCCTCGGGGCAGGACGGGGGTGAGGACGAGGCCTCGGGGCAGGACGGGCGTGAGGACGCGGCCTCTAGGGCCAGGCGTCGTACGAGGCCCTGTGGTGTTTGCCAGTCTTTGTCCTCGTCATGTTGACCAGGAGGGGCCTGAGGTTCTGTCACTGAGGAGCCCGGCTGCAGGAGGGGACCACGGAACAGCCAGGAGGGCTTTGGCCGAAAACTAAGTGGAGCCCCCAGAGGAGCCTCTGAGGCGGTGGCTGATTACTCTCCGTCAGGGGCCTAAACTGAGTGTATCGTCTCCTCCATTAAGTGTCCTCGTCCCCTCAGGCGCAGGAGTTTCCTCTCTGTACTGCCACGCACGGCTGCGGATGAGTGTGCGGTCCTTGCTGTGCGGCATGGTGGGTGCGCCTGTCTGCACCTGGCCTGGAATGGGCCATCCGGGAGCCTGGTGACCGGGACGGAAGCTCCGTGGACGCTCATGGCTCCACTCGCACTTGCTGCATGACCAACCGTAGGAGCACGCCCATTATGGGGAGGACTGCAGGCGTAATGCCCGCACGGCGACCCGATCCACAGGAGAAGCGAGCCCGTGGGTACGCACCCACACAGTGGCGTTAAGCCTCGGACCCTCCGCAGGGTCGAGCCCGGCTCGGGCAGTGACCTGCCCGGCGACGTGCCCAGTGCTGGCGTCCTCCCTCCCGTCCCCCGTCCCACGCCCTCATTCATGTTTCCTGAGATCATGCCCTAAATGAACCACCCACACCCATGCCCTTGGCTTTGGGGTAACCCAGACCCAGACAGGCGTTCAGTAAACACGTGAATAAATGTTGAATGAGTGAGTGAACCTGAAAGAAAGCTGTGCCTCCCCCTGGGCCCTGGGGCTGGTCTGAGGGAAGGCTGCGTGGGTCCTGCTGAAGGCCACACTCAGGTGGCGAGGACCCTGCCGTGGGTCTGTCCTCACACTGCACGGCCATCGTCGGTGACGGGCCCCCGCTCTCCTCTGCACCTGGAGTCTATGGATTATAGCGGCGGCCACCTCAGAGAGGACATGCCCTCCACGCCACAGGCAGACCATAGAAGCCTGTGTTTTGAGCCAAGTCTTGTGAAAATACAGAAAGGCCCAGAAAACGGAGGTGGGAGAGGGACACATGGCGGCTCTGGGCCCCCATTCCGGGCGGCTCCTCCCAGCCCCGCTCACTCTGATTCGAGGGCAGGACGCATCACGGACCTGATGGCGGAAACAGAAGGCTCCACGCAGGCTGGATGGAGGCAGCCAGACACTGCCGAGCACACGCGGCAACTACCTTCTCCTGAGCGGCTGTGAGCAGGGATGGAGTCTCTTCCCAAGCATCTCGGGGACACTCGAGAGTCTTGTGGCAGAGCCCCGCTTTGCCTCAGCCTGGCCCTGCGGGCCTGGGGCCATAGCCTCTGCCTCTGCAGCTACGTGCCAAGCAAGCGTCTTTGAAAGCAAACGGTTCAACGTCTGCAGCAGGAAAATGCCTCCCTTCCCTGCAGTGGGCTGTCATTTTGCACCCACTGAATGGCATCCGCCCCTGCACACGCACGCACCAAGTGTCTCTCGCCTGCATGGTCTGTGCGTGGCGTGGAGGGACACACGGCAGAGGGACGGCGTCCTGCTCCTAGAGAATTTGGAGTCTGCTTGGAGACAGGGGGCCATCGGGTGGGGCCGGAGTGAAGGCCGGGAGGTCACCTTGAAGGCGGCAGGAGAGAGGCTCCTTGGGCAGACGGGGAGGGGGCGGCCTGAAGAAAAGGACAGAGATGGGAGGAGCTGGGCCCAGGATCAGGGGCACAGTCGGGGTGTCTGTGCCCAGAGCAGAGCTGCCTGGGAAGCACGGGTGGGGCCCAGCGAGCAGGAATCAGGGGTGGGCCATAGGTACACAGGCGCGGGGATGCGTGGGGCAGAGGCCGCAGGCGGAGCAGGAGTCCGCAGGCCCGTGGGCGCCTCTGAGAAACTTGGCAACGGGAAAAAGGTCCTGTGGATCAGGGACCAGGAGGCCAGATGGGCAGGCTGCTCGTGTTGGGTCAATTGGTCTCGCTAGTAATGGCAATTAAGCAGCATTCCCGCCCCTGCCCCACACACACACACCGGGTCACACACACACCATGTCACACACACACCGGGTCACACACTGGGTCACACACACACCAGGTCTCACACACACACCATGTCACACACACACCGGGTCACACACACACCATGTCACACACACACCGGGTCACACACACACCATGTCACACACACACCGGGTCACACACACACCATGTCACACACACACCGGGTCACACACCGGGTCACACACACACCAGGTCACACACACACCGGGTCACACACACACCAGGTCACACACACACCGGGTCACACACCGGGTCACACCGCCCTGGGGCAGCAGGTCCTGCTCTCACAGCCATCACTTAGCGATGTCTGAGCTTCAGTGTTTCTTGTCAGGAAAACTGTCACCCACTCCTCACACTGAGAAATCGACTCTCGTTAAAGAGTCACCCCGCCAATGAAAACCGTGGTTTGAACAGAACAGGATGACTTTTGAGAAGACGGTAAGCCATGCCGGGTTCAGCCATGGACGGGCATCTCCCCATACAGGGCTCACCTGAGTGCAGACGCTGTTGGTGACGACGCACATTGGTGGGCACGTGTCCACTGGGCACTGCGTCCACAGCCCCGGTGGGCAGGAGGCGCTGAGGCAGCTGTGCCCGCTGTCTGCTCTAGGCTTCCAGGGGACTCCAGGTTGGGCACAGAGGTAAGGACGCAACCTTGTCCATCCGTTCTTCCGTCCCACTTCCAAACACCCTGTCAGTGCCTCTCTGGAACAGGTATTTACCTGGGGAGCCTTTCTGTGTGGGGGCCGGGGCATCACAGCATTCAGTGCCTTCCCCAAACAGAGTCCCTTCTCGTGTCAGCCCCACGCACCACGAGTGCCTCCTGGCTGGACCCCTGTCCCCCGTCCTGATCCCGTGGTGCTGCTTCTGACCAGGGCAGGCCTTCCTCCTCCATCTTTTAGAAATCCAATTTTACAAGCTGTTGGTCTTGAGTGTGGACTGCTGCATTTTATTAATTTGAAAACAATATTATCTTTAATGAGTCCGTAGCCAATGCTCCGTCCCCCAGCTGCTGCCTGCAGTGACAGGCCTTTGTTTGTGACCCTTTACTGTCAGGAGACAAACTGTCCGCTGTGGGCCACGGAGGGGCCATGGAGGGGCCGTGTGTGGCCGTGGGTGGCTGTGTGCAGCTATGGATCCACTGCCACGAAACACATGTGTTTCCCTGGGGCTGTCACCCCGAGCAGGGATGTGTGCCGGTACTCGTGCCTTTGGGGAGTAATTCAGTGGAAGCACTGTCACTTTCAGTGACACCCAGACAGCTCCTGGTGGCCTGCGCAAACCCACCCATTCCACTCGCCCCCAAGGTGGGAACAAAAGCCTGTCCTTAGGGTGACCTCTCCCTTCTTTGGTAAACGAGGCCACTTCAGCAGGGGGTGGTGTGTGGTTGTGGTGTGCGCTCCCACCTGTCCATGGGTGGCTTGTCACTGCTTAAGGCCTGCAGGGGCCTCTGGTGACCCAGCCCCACTTCCCCGGTCCCCTGGGCCCACCTGCTTTGTTTCTCACCACACTCCCAATGCAGTGTCCCCAAATCCGCTCCTAAGGAGCTCTTTCTCGTCCGTGTGGTCGCCCAGCAGCCTCCAGGACGCCGCACGTGCCTTCCCTCCTCCTGGAAGCCCCCTGGCTCCTGGGGCCTCAGCGGTCCTCCCCTCGGAACTCCTGTGTTACTTCTGGGCCAGGCCACATGGCTGGCTCAGCACGTGCTGACCATCGGCCTCAGCTCTAGCTGAGAGGGCCCTGGGGACCAGCTCTAGGCTCACTGTTCCTGTGCACCTGGGGGAACCCTGCACAGCAGCTATCAATGAGTGCTCCCCGGGGGTGGGCCGATGGGCGGGGCGATGGCTGACTGGGCCTGTGGTCTGTTGTTTGCTCAACTGGGAGCTTTTTTGGGGTCTCCAGAGCAGACAGGGCAGGGGCAGTGAAGCCGCTGGGCTGTTGTGGGCATCACAGACTGGTGACAGGCGATCCGCCCACAGACCACACCAGCATAGCTTTAGAAGACTCCCTGGCCTGCTATGGGCTCATCATTTAACTGATGGCTGCTTTCGGTACCAGGAGTCCTCAGCGCCTCCTAAGAACCTAAGCAAACAGGCTCCATGCGTCCGTCTGCGGACGGGCTCACAAGGCTGACTGGTCTCCTACCACACTGTAATTTTAACTCCCCTTCGGAATGCACTGCCCTTAAACAGAGTATGTAATGCAGAAATAACAACAGTAGCAGGGTCTGTTCACTCGCTCGTCTTTATTAGATGGTGGTCAGTGGTACGTGTGTGGCTGACCGCCTACCTCGGGCTTCCCTCCTGTTGGCTGCCTCCTCTACCAGCTGGGAGTCGCCCGTGCGTCTCACTGTGGAGACCTGCATGGAACCGAGGAAATGCCTCAGACGCTGCCCTCGTCTGACCCAGATTTGAGCCCCAGGTCTGCCCAGTAGCCGGTGTGGACGTTGGCCAGGCTCCCGTGCTCGTCTCTGCAAGTCTGTTGTGAGCAGACAGGCCCCACACGCCAGCCGCTCCTGTGGCAGGTGGCAGCGATGCCCGCTGTGTGAGGGCAGTGCTGGGGGATGGACTTGGCCGTCCGGCTCACCGCAGTACCCTAAAGTCAATCATTATTCTGTGTGGAATAAATAGTGTTATCGGGCTGATATGCTGACCGCTAATGAACCCATGTCTAGCATCTGAGAAGCCAGATAACAAGACATGTTTTTCTCCATTGGCTTCTATTGATGTATTAATTAATGAAATCCAAGGTTCCCCGTTGAGCTGCAGGAGTGCGCCTCTCTCCTGCTCCCAGAAGCTGCGGGGCCGGCGGGAGGTGTCGTCTGGCCTGGCCCAGGTAGGGCAGGAGCCACACAGCCAGGAGGCAAGCTGTCCCTCGTAAGCAAGAGGAGCAGTCCGGCAGCCTCGGGGCTCAACGTCTGCTTCACCCCACTTGCTCTGAGATTTCTATGCCCTCAAAAGAGCCCCAACACATAACCTCTCAACTTGCTGCCTTCAAATTGTCCGGGACCTGCCCACGGACAAGGTGGCTGCACTAATTTAGTCAAGTTGTTGAAAGTCTCTGAGCTCCACAGGTAATCGTGCACCCCCACTCCCCACAGGTAACCACACACCCCCGGCCCCACAGGTCACCACGCACCCCCAGCCCCACAGGTCACCACGCACACCCACGCACACCCACGCACACCCACGCACCCTTGCACCGTGTACCCTCACATGCAGTCGAAACCTACAGTCAGGTGAAGGCCACTTTGCAGTCTGCTCTCTCACATGTGCAAATTCTCAAGACTGCACTTGTCGCCTTCGAGCCTGAGGGAACACCGTGGCCACCGAACCCCAGCCACCTTTGCTCGTCCTGTAAGCAGGGCCTCCAGGGAGCATCATAAGGTGTGGTGCATTTCCTGTCTGCAGTCGGCCAGCAGTGACCTGGGGCGCCACAACGGAAGCGCGTGCTGCAGGCCTGGGCCCGCCAGGGCCACCCTCCGCGTCTCCTCCCTGATCCCACTGTTGGTGGCGGACAGAGCGCGGCCCGGGGCCTGCACCCTCCGCTCACGCGGCCGGATGCTCAGCCCCACAGCGCTGCAGTCTTCCTCCTGCTCCCGCCTCATTCCCACAAACCTAAGGTTTGCAACTCGGAATCGGCTCTGTTTAGAATCAATACCCACTTAGAATCAGAGTTTGAGCCAAGTTATAAGCCATAAAAGCCCCTGATTATTTCATTAGTAATTTTCTAATTGGCATTAGGTATTCAATTATACATTCCAAATATTTGATGAATTCTTTCAGCGCCGTAGAGGAGGCCCGTGATGGGCCTGCGTTTTCTAGGAAACACGAAGCCCAGAGGGATGGCTTTGGGCCTGCAGCCCGAGCAGCGGCTGTGAGGCCTCACGTCTCTGAAGGGGCCCAGCCAGACGGCCGCCCGAGCCCACAGCCCCGGGCCTCCTTCATCAGCAGCGCTTTCTGGGCACCCTTTCCTCGTAAAGACAGGATCTTTTCTGCTTTGATCTACTTCCCGCAACACAAGGTGGTTTCTCCCCGTTCCTACCCTGTTTTGCGACGTGGATAACAGGGAGCCAGTCTCACGCCCCCACCCCCACCTGTCTCCTGGCCTTGTTCGGCCACAGCCGGTCCTGTCTGTATTGGACACCAGATGGCCCCACAACCTTCTCCGAATAGATTTGCATTAGATACAGCTCATCTCTGGCTCCCTTGCTTAAGGTGTGGGAGTGCTGTTTCCCTAGGAGGAAAAAAAAGATAATTTCAGTACATGAAAAAAGATGCACAAATGTTCATTTCTGTTGCTTCTGGGATTCTTCTGACAATAAGCAGCCACTGAATTCTTGCAGCTCCCAAACGTGTCCTCAACTGCCTGGGCCCCACCCACTGGGCACCAGCCTGACGGACCAGAGTCTCTAGGGGGTGACTCACAGGTGACACAAAGCCGGTGTTTGTCCTTACTCGGTGTGGTCCTCACAGACACCAGCTTGCCTATCTGTCGTGCAGACAGACGGAAAACCCAACACGGCAGCACAGCTGACCCGTATGGCCCTCACCATGCACTGGACCGAGAGGGGAGACAAGTGCATTTCTCACTGACCCGTTATTCTCACAGACCGTGGGAGGCGCCCGTGTGTGGACCTTCAGTGGCCGGGCAGATGGAAGTGTGCCATGGAGGAGGAAGATGCGTGCGTAGCGCTCATGCAGGACCAGACCAGACGGAGGTGGGCCGCTCCTGAGGGGCCCAGCGGCCTGCAGTGCCCACCTTTCCCCGGCTGCCCCTCCCGTGCTGGGAGCTGGGTCAGCAGGTAACACGTTAGCGCCAGCGGCCCACCTTTAAAGATGCGAATAGCCACTCCTCACAGGCAGGCTTGCTCCAAGCCAGTGCTGTCGTGTCGGGGGGGCCTGCACTCCAGTGAAGCTTGGCGGCCCCTCTGTGCCGTTCGCAGACCTCAGGGAAGGAGGTGCAGGGATGGCACCGTGTCTGGAACGATGTCTCCGCCCCACTCCCGGCCGGACCAACACCGTCCTTAACTTCTTAGCGTCCTTAGCCGTAAAGTAGGGACAGCGTGCCCACCCGCTCAGCTGTAGAGGGGACCCTGGAGGTGAGACCTTGGGAAAGTCACAGCACCAACTCCTGAGGTTTCCCAGGGCTGTTCTCGCTTCTGAGCTTTAAAATGTGTCTGTATTTTAGCCATTCTATATAAATAGATACACCAGTTTTTACGAGAAGCTGCCTCAAGTCCCTTTGGAAATAGGGTGCGTATGAATAAAAACCAGTTGGGTGATTTTTCAGTAGAAATCCTGTGGTGGTGACCACAGAGGGGCCGCTTTGCTCCCCTCGGGACCTGGAGTCACTTTGAAATAGTGCCGCTTCCGGGAGCCTGAAGTTTGTCCCTGAAGCCCTGGGAGGAGTGTCGTGAAGGGGATGTGGCAGGCCTGCACACAGCAGCACAGGCTGCGTCCAGCCTCAAGCCCTGGCCTCGGCTCTGACCCGGCGTCCGTCCACACCACAGCCAGGCCCTGGAGTGTCCTCCCCTGAGCCGACCCTCCCCTGCCCACCCCTCTCTCTGGGCCCCTCTACCATTCCCACCACTTATCGGACCCTTGGAAGCATCGGTTCTTCACCAGCTCAAGATCAATATTGAACAACTGGATCAAAGAGAAAAGGCCATCTTTTAACTGGAAACAAGGAACGGACTCCAGAAAGGTCTTTATCGCCCGGGCGAAGGTCAGTCAGGTGTGGCAGGCCTGGTTAACTCACTGGCCGGCTCCGTTCGCCTGGCTCGCCCCCTGCCCGTCTTCCATCCGCAGCCCTGCAAGACCGACGGCAGGGCCCCTCCTGCAGGGAGCGCCCCATTCATGGCCGGGACACACCCGGGCCTCTGCCCCTTCCGCCTCGGACACTTGCCACCCTCCCAGGGCCACTGTCAGTGGTGCGGCCACTCCTCTCGCCCAGGACACCGACAGTGCCTGAGCTGGCTCCCTGTGCCTGGCTCCACGGCCCGAGGCCTGGCACACATTAGGCGCGCAGTAACTGGCTTGGGTTCGAATGAGCGGGTGGACTAAGAAGCCGCAGACACTGTCTGTGCGAGGCAAGGCCTCTGCCCCGGGAGCCGCCGGCCGCCAGACGGAGCGTGGGGGAGGCCGGCCCTGCGCACGGGCCTGTGGGAGCTCCTGCCTCCGGCCCACACAGTGTGTGCAGCGCAGCAGGAGGAGAGGCCGGGGAGGGCGCTTCTGGGAAGGGCACAGCAGTCACCATCCCCTGAGGGCGAGAGCCCCGGTGGCCCTGGAGGCTGGCCTTCCACCGGGACAGTAAGGTCAGGACCAGGGAGGCTGGCGAGACAGGGATGCCAGGAGCGCCACCTGGGCCAACACCATTCG
Organism: Aselliscus stoliczkanus; assembly: GCA_033961575.1. Classification (NCBI taxonomy): domain Eukaryota; kingdom Metazoa; phylum Chordata; class Mammalia; order Chiroptera; family Hipposideridae; genus Aselliscus; species Aselliscus stoliczkanus. Next base: position 55,170,499 of record CM066732.1, read on the forward strand.
GGGACGTGCCGCCTGCAATGTGCCGACTTTGTGTTCATACCTTTAGGGTCTTTGAATGTTTGAAGTGCCTTCCTGTCTGGGAGATCAGCCTTTGAGACTGGGAGTTTGGGTGGAGGCGACCTCAGGTCCTCAGCTCGGGGATGGACAGCCACGCAAGAAGGTGAGTCTCCAGAGGGCACATTTCCTGGGCTTCCATAAAAATGCCCGGTTACAGATCACCTAGTGGGTGGGAGCCCAAATAAGGGGCCACCTCCGCCCTCCCCAGCTTCTGGCCATGTGCAAGGTCACTGAGTCTAGAGGATCGGAACAGATGGGGGCACGTCATGTTACCAGGTCCTGCAAACACAAATCCACACCCCCATCCTCCCCTACACCCTCGCACACCTACACACCCAGCCATCCACACACACACCTACACCTGCCCCCACACCTCACACGCATTCACACACACCCTCATGCACACCCACGGCCACTCACACACAGTTACACACACCCACCCTTACACATACACACCTACACCTGCCCGCACAGCCTCATACACACACACCCTTGTACACAGCGACACCCACCCACCCATCCACGCACACACCTACGCCCTCCCACACACACTCACACTCACCTTCACACACACTCACCCCCACACACATACCCCACGGGTGTGGAGAACACGAAAGGCTGTGCTGTGGCCCGGTCCCATAGAACACCTTTGTCTCCCTCCCTCTCACACCTGTGACTACTGAGCCGTGTGTCAGGCACTGTGCCAGGGGCCCAGCAGAAAAGTGGCGATCCTGCCTTCATGGAGCCACAGCCCTGTGGGAGAGACACACGCCAATCAAGTAATCAGACACACACCCATCCCCAGTAAGTGGTGACATTGGCTAGGAAGCAAAGAAAGACTCTTGGTTGAGAAGGACAGGTAACAGGATGTCATCCAACCCAGTTTCAGGAGAGTGGAGCTCAGACAAGATTTAGGAATTGTGTTCTGATATAACAGAGGAAAGTTACTTCAAAGTCAAAGTGACTGATGACATGTCTGCTCCTCAGGATGTATATGTCGGGAGGAAGTGACACGGTTCTCGTCAGAAAGAGATGGCTGCCCCATGTCCTGGGGCTAAAATGCGGTGACACCGGCCTGCCGAGTGGTATGGGGGGGCCGTGCCTGTGCCAACAGAGGGTGGGGGCTTGGCAACGAGTCTGGGGTCAGAGGAAGATGGGCCCACTTGCTTCACACAATACTGTGCTCGTGCTTGGATGTAGTTACGCATGTATTTATTTGAGTTTCTAGAGTGTCAATGAAATGGGGTGGGGGGGTGTCCTGGGGATTAGGGGAGAGGTGAAGCCCAAGTTTGGGGACAGGATGCGAGACTTTTAAAGAAGCGAGGAGCCTACGCCTGAGCTTTAAATGGCCTGCCGTGCGGAAGCGCAGTGACCCGCCTGCTCCCCAGCCCCAGTCAGCCCTGGGACTCCTGTGCCATCAGCGACACCCCGCCTGAGGTGCCTCCGGGAAGTGATGCTGCAGGTGGGAGGTGAGAGGGTCTCAGGAAACAGCGTTTGGCTGACTCTGGAAGAGACGCCGGAAGCTCCCGAATTTGGCTGAAGCCGGAAGTTGGAGTCCGAGGCCCTGGGGCTCTGGGGTAGGATTTTGGACACGTCCCAGGTCACGAGGTTGGGGTTGGGGCTGATGCTGGCTTGCCATCTGGATTACATTAAGGTCGAGAACTGTGGATGGAGAACCTCTTTATCTGGTTATACGGCACTCACTGCTACCGCAACGGCTTTAAAATCGGAACACTCGTCAGATATTAAAGGGAAAACACCAGGATTCCAGGATTGCTCTAAATGAAACCTTTCATTTAAATCTGAGCATGTTCAGAGCTGGCTCTCACGGCTTAAGCGAGAAAAAGTGGCTGTCCTGCTGACCCAGCTCTCCTGAAGGGCCGGAGCCATGTGTGACCAGTGTGGGCTGCAGGCTTCCCGGGGTGTGGCCGGGACGCTTGGAAACTGCTCGTCTTAAAAGCATCTAAAAACGGTGTCCACAGTGTTCGCACTGAGCCGGGGCAGCCTGTCTGGTCCTACCTGGACTCCTGTGAGCCACTGTGTCTGGATTTCCGCCCCCAGACCACTTGGGTGGGCTTGTCACGGGCCAGGGTTGGGGTGGCTTCCACCTAGAACCCTGTGACTTACTGTCCCCATGGGGTCCAGCACACACGGCTTGGAGGGGGCGTCCTTGACAGTTGGAGGGAGGGACGTCGACACAGGCCTTCTCCGCAGACACCAGGAGCAGTTCCCTTCCCGAGTCATGGAAACCGAGGCCAGCTACCTACGGACATTGTCCATTTCCCTGGAGTGGGGGGATTCGCCATGCTTCAGAGGGCAACTCGTGGGCATCTGCCCTCAGAGAGCTTGAAATCTGGGGGGAGGCCAGTGACAATCCAAGGGTGGAGGTCACCGAGCCAGGGGCCTGGGCTTCCAGGCTACAATGACCCTCTCCCTGGTTTCCATTCTGGGGTCCTTTCTGTGTACCCCTTTCCTAAGGATGGTATTTCTGAGGTCCCCAGTGAACATTCGACTCATTAAGGCTTCTTAATTCCCACATTAATCATCGCTGGCAGGGCCTGTAGCCCACACCTCACCTTATTACACCTGTAGTTATGGGCAGTAACTTGCCCCTTATCACAGCATTCAGCACCAGCCATTAAACTCGAGGCAGGGAATGATGACTTCACCCCAAACCCACGCACCCCAGGCACGTTTCCACGCATGTGCTCACGCCACGCCAGCCCAGCCCCAGAACAGCCCATTGCAGCCCCCCGGGGGCCTGGGCCGCCCTGGGCGCCTTTGCTGGGCAGTCACTCGTCATTACTGACCGCAGGGTGCAGTGACGTCCGCGTCTCCTTTGGTATTGGCGTTAGCTAGCATTTCAATAGACAAAGCCTGAGCTACTGCTGTCATTCCCCCTCTCGCCGAAGGACTCCTTTTCCCTGTAGACCTGCAGTCAGGCCAAAGCCTGGTTTGTTTAGCTTCGGGCTAAATACACCCCACATGAAGCAGGGCAGTCGCCTAATTTTTTCAGTGAAAGCCGGTGCCAGTCAAAGACCGTGCCCGCTACTCACTCTTAAGAGGCATCGGAGCTGGACGAACACGGGACTCAGCCTCGCAGCCCAGGTGCCACGTGCAGTCATGGACGGAACCAAATCAAGGGTGTGCCCAACGCCTGTGACCCACCGGGGAGGGTCTGCTTCCTTTGGGGGGCCTTACGCCTCCAACAACAAGGAAGCTGTCCTGGTTTTCATCGGTAGAATTTCCTAAAGGTTTTATTTAAACTCTGACTATGAACACTGCCCGGCCGTGCAGGGTACAGGACTTCTGACAAATTTGGTGGCTTCCGTTTTGAGTCCACTGTGGAAAGCGTCAGGAGCAAATGGGAACCGGCAGGGGCTCCTGGGGCTGTGGGGACGGTGCGGGCCGGAGGCGAGTGAGCGGCGTCTGGGCTGGGAGACAGAACCGTGCTCTCCCAGGAAGGAGTTAACAGAAGGAAATAAAATCAGATATGTGTAGCCTCCAGACGTCCATTAAAGTGCCGAACGCTGTTTTCTATCACAGATTATATGCCAGATGTTCCAAGCATCTCTAATCATTGCAGATGTAATGGAGTAGAATGCCTCACTTGGTGAGTTTACTGGCATTAATCCTACATACTGCACAAGGGAGAAGATTTTAAATATATGATTATATCTCATTAATACTCAGGTTTTATTTCCTTTCAATGGAACGGGACTTGTTACCGTGTGCTGCGTGTTTTCTTTTGGCGTTTGGCCCTGGCGTGATCCTGCGTGCGTTCAACGTGCGACCGCGCTAACCTGGGTGCAGGAAAGCACCGGGGACCGCCCGCCACCACCCAGAGTCACTCTTGTATGCATGACATGTTTTCATACTGTAAATGGATACGCGGGACTCAACCGCATACTTTCTGAGACGCAACGCGGGTTTTCTTCACGCCGGAAATATTTGTATTTCTTAATTTGAAAGGAAATTGCCTGTGCGCTGCCTCTTTACTGCATGTCGGGAGAAGGGGCACCCTGGGCTGGCGGGGCGGGCACTCGTGCTCGTGGGAGCCAGCATCCTACATCCGCTTGGAGCCCACATCCTATTCTCGCACGCCCTGGCAGGAGTCACCCACGGACTTAAAACATACCCCCAGGATGGCTGCGATCAGAACGCACCTCCGGGGGCTGCCAGAGTGAGGAATAGAAGCCCCCCTTCTGAGCACCCCCAGGCCTGCTCCCCCAAACAAAACCCTCTAAGTTGCTTTGTGACGGTGAGCGCTGGCACCAAGCTGCCCGCGGTGCTGCTGCCAGCCTCCTTCTTGCTGATGCTCCTCACGGCACGTCTCCACCCGCCCTCCCGGTCCCCCTGCCTTGTCCCCTGAGCTGGGATCCTCTGAGGGTTCCCCGGCTGGGTCCAGGCTGGCCCTGAGCTAGGCGGCTGCCTACACCTGAGCAGGCAGGCTGAGTCTGCAGGAACCTGCTTTTTCTCCGGAGATCTCTGCAGTCACATACGATGACTTACCGGGTTAGTGTGGGGACCCCCACACAGGGCGGTGGCCACCCTGGTCACTGAGTCTCCCGTGCCAAGTACAGTGCCTGACATGGGGCTCTTCAGTGAGAGAACAGAAGGATAAATTACTGGAGAGTGAAGGCCTTTGGGAAGAGCTGGGTGTGGCCGACAATTTAATGCAACGTCCTTAGCTATCAGTTTGGCTTGGGAGAGTGTTTGATGGCTTCTGCTGTAATGAGGTTGACGAGACAGATGACCGCTGCCAGGAATTCAGCAAAGGCCGGGGCGATGGGAGGTGACGGCTGTGTCAGACCCTGGGTGCGAGCGGTGGTGTTCATGCCTTGGGGATGAAACGATGCTGGGCGGGGGGCCTGGAAAAGTGCAGCCGGGCTGAGGAGGCAGAAGGCGCCGGAGGAAGCTCCCGCAGATCACGGAGGGCCCCAGGGAGGCGCTGGGGGGCAGGGCTGCGCGGACGGTGAACGGGCGGAGGCCCAGGGCCCCTGGGGCCTCTGAGAGGAGGCCGGCGCCCGAGGCTCGGCTCGCTTCTGGTTTTGTTTGTTTGTTTTATTATTATTTTCTTAATACTTACGTGATTTCTGGATCCTGCCAACTGGATATACGGTTTCATCTCTCTCCCCCCCAGTCCTTGTGGGACACTAAAACCAACAGGAAAAATCCGGAGTGTTTTCCTCCTGAGAGACAGAGCGAACACGCGCAGACCTCGGGCGCTCTGTGGACAGAGTCCACGTTCGAATAAAGAAGGGGTGGGGCGGGCAGGCTGGGGGCGGGGAGGCGCGGGCGGGCGCTGCTCTTCCTTTTCCAGACTGTTTCGGAATCCTGGGAAGCCAGGACTCGGTGCCCAGGAGAGGGTCCCAGGCTGGGGGACAGCTAGCGCTGGACCAGGGCCCGGGGAAGCGGGCAGGCGAGCAAGACAGGCCAATCCCAACGGGGACGCCCCCAGGATGCTCCCGGCTGTCCCCCGGGGCCAGTGTTTAGTGTCTGAGGACCCCGAGCCGAGAGGGCAGGAAGGACCAGCAGGGGCCAGAGCGCAGGGCTGAGGCTAGACACCTCGCCTCCACGCCTGCCGCCTTGCCTCTGACGTTCCCTTTGCCCCTGCACAGCCCGGGGACAGCTGGGCGGGGCTGGTGGCTTCAGTCGGCGATGCCATTTTGTCCGTGTGGCTATTTAGTGTCCCATCCATGGGGGATGGTCTCTGGTGAGCGTTGAAACAACACGAAGATCTTCATTCTCTCTCTCACGTGCCAGTCACGTCTCTACCCAGCCCGTGTCCCGGACCTGGGTTTTAAGGTGCAGGTTGTACTATTACTGAGGCGGTGAGGCCAGCAGACCAAGAGACGACGGCCATTGGAAAGGTAGTTGTTACTCCCAGTTCCAAGGGGAGGGGGCGTCAGGCCTGGCAGGGCCACACGGGGAGGGAGGCACCGGGTGGGGCAGGGGGCAGGAAGGGGCGAGGTGTAGGGGTGGCGCGGTGCTCTCCTTGGGGGCCAGGCCGGCTCAGCTGGTTCGGGGCGGCTCCTCTGAGCTCCCTCAGCAGACTCCAGAGTGCAGGGGCGTCTGGACTGGCTGTGCCTGGCCCCGGAGTGATGCGAGCAGCATGGGCCCCGAGTGTAAGGGACCCTGAGAGCCCACACAGGAGGCTGGGGCTACAGGCTGGGGATTGGTTGATTTGCATATGAAAAGCTTGCCCACAGGGCGATTGTTGGCTGTCTCTAGGAGTTAGTTCACCCTGGGAAGAGGCCCTCTCTCAGTCAGCAAGAGCAAAGCTCTCCTCTCACGTCAAAGCATCGGAAAGTACAGACTCTCTCTATAAATATATCCATGAATACACCACCTGCGCATGTTTCAGGCTCCTGGCCCCCTGGCCTGGCCACTTGCCGCTGCCCACGAATCTGTACGTGTTCCAATCCTGGGTGACTTCTTTGCCCAAAGTGCATGGCCCGGAGTAGTGCCCTGGGCTGGCCCTGGGCTGGCCAGAAGAAGCCCCCTCACCACTGTCTTTCAAGGTCACTCCTGAGGAGGGCTATACTGCAGCTGCTGGCCATTTAATCTTTAATCCCCCTCTGAGAGGAACCGTCTGTGAGCCAAGCCTGGGCTTTTTATTCCTGTCAGGTGGCCAGAGGAACCCCCAAAGTCATACGGCGAGCTGCAGGAGCAGACATGCGTGATGAGACACGTGGAGGTCAAAGCCCCCTGCTCCTGCACCACTGTGTCCCCGGCCCCACTGTGCCTGGCTCTGGGTTAGCCCCTGCCACCTTCCTGGGATCACTGCTGGACCAACTGACACTGCGAGAGGGTGCACAGGGCAGAGCCCCACCCGTGGGACCCCACGGTCAGGCACGCCTTGTGTCCGGGCCCAGTGGTTACACAGGCCCGTGTTCTGCAGAAGGCTTGGTCTGCCATAGGTGGTGCAGCCTCTGTCCGAAACTCTGGGCACCTCCACTGTGACTCTTCCTTTGGGCTTTGCCATCAAGCCCACCAGTATCGTCTTTTGTCACCAACACCTTCTTAAGCTTTGGGTTCTCTGAGGTCATGGGGCCCAGTAATAGGGCTCCTTGTGCCCCTGCCCAGGCCTGCTGCTGGGCCTTTCTCTCTGGACCCCATTCAAGGCTCATGGAAAATGTAAAGACTCTAGAACAAGGCACTGTGCTTTGCTCTTCATGGTGGGAGGCAAACTTCATCTCTTACGATTGAAGGGACGTCCTGTCATGCCCTTACCACGGAACTCCTGCAAATGTTACCGACACGGACGTGCCCTGCGCCCTGCAGGGGTGCCCCCGGAGCACAGGCGCGTTACAGAAGCCCCAAGGCCTGTATCACCACCCCGGGTGGGGGTGCTAGTAGGGCGCCTAGGAAACCTGTCGGTGTAAATACTGTCCGCCCCAGAGCGCGTCTCGTCCTTTCCTGACTGTGGTAGACAGTAATCAGGCCCCAGATCACAGGCTGTGTACCCTGTCCCCAGGCTGTGGCAACCCTCTCCGGAGGGGATGCCGCACCTGGTGTGGGAACCGCAAGTGGGGCAACTGCTGGGCTTAGTCTGCTGAGTCCATTGTCACCTGCCAGGTTCTCTCCGGTTCTGTGCAGGGGCTACCCCAGTGAAGTAAATGGAGAGGTGGTAGCAGCCACCATCCTCGCATCCCTTAGCTCTGTGGAGAAGCATTAATTTTTGTCATCTCCATGGGACACAATATTGTTTATTTTCTGTCTTGATTCGGTGGGGGGACAATTGCAGAAGCTTTACTTGGCTACCCCCGTTAGAGCAGCTCTTACTCCAGAGCTCAGTGTATCCATATTGGGCCCGTTTAGAGAACTGGGGACATGGCCACAGGCTGTGAATCCAGTGTAGCCATGGACCCCACCAATGGCGCGTGTCTCCTACGCCTCCCTCCACCAGCGGACTGGCTAACTCTGTGGGTCTCAGGGGTCCAGTTCCACTCAATCCCTGTGTCCAGCCGTCCAGAATGTGGGACGTCTGCTCTTCTGGGAAGGACTCAGGGAAGTCCCCGCCTCGTGGGGTCACGACTTCGTCTCCGTTCAGTGGGCTCCGGGTCTGAGAAGGGGGCAGGGAGCCTTGACGTTGTACTGGGGAGACTGCCCCGGCCCCTGGCACCTGTCTGATTCGCTCTGATGCTATGAGGTGAGCAGTGCGCTGGGTGGTTGCTCTGCTCCCCTGCCCCCCGCGTCACGGCGTTCCATTAACCACCCCGTAGCCCTGCAGGTTGGGCCTGACTTGGCCACCTACTCCAGTCTCTGCGTCCTCTCGGCTCCTTACAGGTAAGTGCCACACTGTGACCCTTCCTCTGTTGTTTCGGTTTCCTTGTCCCACTGCCCAGCCCTGTAATGGCGTCCTCCACCGCCAGCTATAGCCCAGAGAGCAGAGTCCCACTAACCTTCACAGTGGGCAGCGCCCCTCTCACCAGACTGTCCGCGAACTTGTCCGGGCAGCATAAGCGTGTGGGTCTGTGGCCTGACAGCCCCTATCCGTTCCAGCATGCCTACTTCTGAGAGCCTTTTAATCCCTTTCCCACTCTCTGCCATGGCGATTCTCGCATTTCAACCTCATCTAGGATGGGTCTCTGCTTCCTCCACACTTCTAGGAGACATCTTAGTAGCACACCTCTCCATCTCCTTGGGTTCTCGCCAAGGTTTGAAATCCTGCCTTCCGAAAGACTGCACTCCCAAATTGACAGACGGTGTCTAGTTGAACCCACTGCTTTGGCTCCCTTGCTCACACATGGTCCGTGTCCACCCCGGGTGTAGCCTACTGGCTCCTGCCGCTATGTGCTGGGAAGTCCTGCGGTGCCTTCAGGGCACGGCCCTTTTCCTCTCTTATCAGACCCAGCACGGCCCCAGCTGGGTTTTGCTGTGATTTAACTCTAGTGTGGGAGTGGGAGAAGCAGAGAGAGATCAGTGTTGCGGGGCACGTGTCTCGTGGTCTGGGAGAGGGCTGCTTTGCCCGAAAGCAAGGGGAGGCCCAGTCTTCACAGGGAGGGACCGCTGTGTTTGCAAGGTCAAAGGGTTCTGGGGAAGGTGGGTGTTGACGATTTTCCAAGGCATTCCTCTGATGTCCCCATCCTAGTGTCAAGGTCCAATTTTTTTACCCAACTAGGGCCTAATGTTGGCACAGAGACATGCCAAGTTGGGGAGTGGGCATCTGACCCACGGGCTCAGGTACTCTGCCCTCCTGCTGTGAGAGGCAAGGGCTTTGCTGCACGTCTTTTATTTCTTTTAAGATTTTTAGTAAAATATAGCTAACATACAATATTGTATGAGTTTCAGGGGGACACCATAGTTGTTCAACATTATTAACAGACCTAGAGAAGTGATCACTATGAGAAGTCCAGCAACCGTCTGGCACCGTCCCACATTATCACAGTATTATTGACTATATTCCCGATGCTGTATGTTACATCCCCATGACTTGTTTTATGCCTGGAAATTTGGATCTCTTATTCCCCTTCACCTTTCTCCCCCTTTTTCAATTTTTCTATTCCAGTTGATATTCAATATTATTTTATAATTTCAGGTGTACAGCATAGCGGTTAGACATTTACATATTTAAGAAGTGATCCCCCTGACTAGTCTAGCACCCACCTGGCACCATACATACTTATTACCCATCATTGACTATATTCTCTGTGCTTTACATCCCCATAAGTATTTTGTAACTACCAATTTGTACTTCTTAATCCCTTCCCTTTTTTAACTCATTCTCAACCCCACTCCTATCTATCACCCCAATAAATCTAGTACCCACATGACACCATGCATAGCTTTTACAATATTACTGACTGTATTCCTTATGCTATACCCTACATCCCCATGATTACTGTGTAACAACAAATTTGTACTTCTTAATCCCTTCGCTTTTTCCACCCACCCTCAAATCCCCCTCCTATTTGGCAACCATCAAAATGTTCTCTATATCTATGAGTCTGTTTCTATTTTGTTTGTTAATTTTGTTCTTTAGATTCCACATGTAAGTGATACCTCATTGCATCTGTCTTTCTATCTGACATACTCCACTCAGCACAATACCCTCCAGGTCCATCCATGTCACCACAGATGGCAAGAACCCATTCCCTTCCCTGGCCGAGCAATATTCCACTGTGTATATGTACCACCTCCTCTTCATCATTCTTCCATCAGTGGACACCCAGGCTGCCTCCACATCTTGGCCACTGCAAACAATGCTGCAATGAACATATGGATGCACATGTCCCCTTGAAATAGTATTTGGGTCTCTTCAAATAAATACCCAGAAGTGGGATTACTGGGTCCTTCTTTGTCTCTTGATATAGCCTTTGTTTTAAAGTTTATTTTGTCTGGTATAAGTATTGCTACCACAGCATTTTTTTTTTTCATTTTCATGAAGTAATTTTTTCCCATCCCTTTACTTTCTGTCTCTGTGTGTCTTTCAATCTTTCATCTGAAATGAGTCTCTTTTGTAGGCAGCATATATAAGGGTTTTGTTTTCTTATTCACTGAGTGGGATTCTCCCCAGCAGCCCTGGTGCCTATGAGACCACCCTTTGTGTGTGCTGCTTGTGGGGCTAACTGGGTGGTGCTCTGCTGTGGTCTGAAGCCAGCCTCCAACTGTGTTGGTTCTTCTCAGGTGCAGGCCCAGGTCACCTACTGCCTGTGACCGGCTGGGGAGTACCTGGTAGCTACGAAGTGATCCACAGTTGTCCCCTGCCTGTGCTCTACCTGGAGGCATGTGGCAGAGGCCACACTGTGAACCGAGGACGGCTTCCACCTGTACTGGGTCTGGGGTAGCGCCACACAAAGCCCGGACACCCTGAGGCCAGCCGCTGATAAAGCTTTGTCTAGGAGGACAGGTTAGGTGGGGCGGGGTCCCAGTTAATCAGCAGGGCAGAGCCCCGGAGCTCACCAGACCAATCAGATTGAGATTGGGTCAGAAGCGTAGGGGTGGGATCACAGGAGAGATGGCGCCTGCCGGCTGCAGAGAAGCAGGACCTCACACAGGCAGAATGGAGACTGTCCTCTTGCCCTGGCCACGAAGCCGCACACCTCAGTCTGCTCCCCATAAGCCTCTGACACCTCCCAAGTCACTGTCCCTTCTCTGGAGCCCAAGGTGAGTTCCTGCGAGCAAATTTGTGCACGGGCTGTTTAAGAGGAGGACACCTGGGTTTGCCGCCGCCCTCCGTCCCACCGGGTGGTCAGAATCCCCACTGGTTTTCACAGCCAGATGTTGTGGGGGCTCCTCTTCCTGGTACCAGTGCTCTGGGCTGGGGAGGCCGGTGTGGGGGGCTGGGGCCCCTCATTCCTATGGGGGTAACGTCGTGGCCGGGATCTCCCACCTGATGCTCATCCACCGCACACAGGTGTGGGGCCCGTTTGGCGTCTCTGCTCCTCCTACGAGACTCGGCGTGGCTTCTTTACAGCCTTAGTTATAGGGCTTCTGTTTGTCTGGGCTTCAGATGGTTCTCCAGGCTGATTGTTCTGTAATTTAGCTGTAATTCTAACATAGTCACGGAAGACACGGGCACAGTGGCTATCTGCCCCGCCATCTTGGACCCCCCTTTGTGCGTGTTTTGAAAGAAGCCCACTGGTTTCACAGTAGCTTTCAAGTGGTGATTAATGGCTCTTATCTTTTCATTATCTTTTTCCAGATGACAATCCAGTTTAGCTGGATCCCATTGTCCTTTTAGTTATTATTTCCCTCATACATCTCGCCAGCAAACGTGCACCCTTCCATAGGTATGCCGCCCCATTCGGCTCCTCTGGGAGTTCTCACAGCGCCTCACAGGAGTCATGGGTCTTTGCTGCCAGCGGGGTGGAGATTGCGTGGTCCAGTTCAAAGCCCCACCTCAGGGCCTGCCTTCTCTTGGGCTGTCCTGTTTCCAGTTGTCACAGGCTGGTTTTGCTGGGAAACGGATAGTGAGCTGAGTGTAGCATGCCTGATGGTTACGACGGTGTAGCCTGTCCATCCCGACACCTGTGGGTGGGAGGAGGGGAAAACGTGGTGCAGCAGGGGGAGAAGCCAGGCTGCAAGCGGCCTCAGGGACAGCCCGTGGGGAGCTTCGCAGCTCCAAGAGCCCTTAAGACTTAGGCTGAGACGGCCAGCCTTTCTTACTGCCGTGGCCGTCGGTCACAGCACGTGGGATGCCCAGGGAGGGGCATGAGCTGGGGGAAGCGTCTCAGCAGCCGGCAAGTCCAGAAGCAGCTGATGGGTGAAGACCATCTGCTGAATCCAGGTCCAGCAGGTGGGTCACAAGGACTTCAGGGGGGGGTCTGGGCTCACCCCAGTGTCCCCTACAGTACAGGCTTTGATTGCTTTGGTTGGCTTGGTGATCTCTCTCCTCCACACACTAAGATCCTGCCACAAAGTAGACCCTTAATAGTGAATGTTGTTCTCTAACTGGAATTGGGGAGCCTGTTCTGGAGCTGGCTGGACTCTCTGAAATGTGGGGGTGTTTGAGCAGAGAATGATGGCTGGGCCACCCTGGGCCCACTGTCTGGCTTGTCCCTTCTCAGGGGTGTGACCACCGGAGGCTCCCAGCAGTACAGGGCAGCGCCCAGTGTGGGCGGCCAGGGTTGGAACTCCAAGGCGGGTTGATCAGGACAGAGACACCTGGACGCACCGGGGCCCCCCATTGCACCCACGCTCAGCCCACAGAATAAACAGAAGAGGTCTCTGCTCCCTACAAACCAAAGTTGACCATTCTGCAGCAGACCCCACTAAGATAGGACTCTGACGCTTAAATAACCTGTTAAACGGCGTTCGTCGTCAATAATCTGATTTGCACTCAGGCAAGACAAGTTGGATGCTTTTGAATGGCCTCAGATACGTCAATATGTAACAAGAAGATAAGGCAGAGGATGAGGGTGAGCCCTGGGTTTTTGCTTTACATCTTTCATTTTCTCAGCGAGATTGCTAAATAGTTTTATATGGAGGCAGAAATTGCTGTCTGATGCTAATTTGTGAACGATACAATCAGTGCTGAGGCTAGTGATAGAGAGAATTGATACTGGAATAAATTGGGATGTGCACCTTTAAATAACAGTATCGACAAAAATTTGGCACAAAAAACAGGGGTTTTAGTTAAGCAACAATGCAGTTCCTGAGAGGAAGTGTGGAGAAAGAGGTGGGCCGGCTCTCCAAACCCCAGCCCTGGGGCCGGGGGAGTTCCCTCACTGCCCTCAGCCTTCATTTCTTTGAGGGGAATGTGACATATTGCATGCAAAATACTTAGCACGGTACATGGCAGAGAACACGCTCAGATACTCACTGTTGGTGTGCATCATGCCGCTCATCCCGACAGGGAGGGCTGATCACTGGCTTCCGGGGAGGGTGGCGCTGGGACAGCCGTGGTGGGTTGTCACCTCTGCAAAGCCAGCACACACTGGTCCTGGGGGAGTCCCAGGAAACCCTGGAATGAGCTCTTGGAAGTGCTGGGGGGTCTCATACTCTTGCTGGACGCTCCTTAATCCCACAGGCTGCCCGCCGCCTCCCGCCCCACCACGGGCCAGGGGCTTCTTGGCGGCTGGGAGCCCTTCCGATGCAGCTAGGGCTTCTGTCTCTCACACAGCAAAGCAAGGTGGGGCAGCTTCTGTGCCGACCTCGGCAGTGCAAAGCAGACACTCCTCCGGCGCCTGTAACGTACAGAGGCTGCTGTGGTCTGTTTTTGTGCTGTGGCCACTTGGGTCCTTCATGTTCTGTGAGTGTGCGAGCTCCCTGAGGCTGGATGTGGGTGTCTTCCAGTGACCAGCGTGGTGCCTAGGGTGAGGCAGGGACTCGGAAAAACATGCTGAATGTGCTACACCCAGGAAGAAACCATCTGAGGCCAGGAGAGGGAGTTGGGGTGGCTGGGCCTTGGTTTGGCTGCACTGCCTCCTCTTCCGTGCAGCTGGGTGGGTGCCCTGGGCTGCAGGAGGGCGCTGTCTGCCATGGCTGCATTCAATGCCAGTGCTTTCTGTGCCTGTAGTGATGGAGGCATTGCAAGAAAGAGGCGGCCTTGGGGAGGGGCTTTTAGAAGGTACTGCAGACGATACCCAGCCCCAAGTAATATTACGAGTACTACAGGCATCACTGCTGAGTGTAGGTAAATTCTCCTTCCCAGAGGAGCCGCGTTCCTGAGAGACTGAAGTTTTGGTTGCTATTGGTTTCAGGTGACTCGTTTCAGTGTTAGGAGTCACGCTTGGCTGCCTGAGCAGAGCCCTGCACGTCTTGTTCCTGGCGTTACTGTAATGTTAAGCCCTGGCAATGCATGCATGGGACTCAGTTTCCCTCTGGGTGAGAAAATGCTGGGATGCCAGCGCGGCCCAGAGGTAGTGAGCGGGCCTGCAGGGCCTCGTGCCCAGAGCCAGCTGGCTGTGCTCAGCCTTCCGTCCTGGTTCGGGTCCGCTCGGCTGAGCCGTGTCTGTCTGTGTGTGGCGGTGGCTGCTGTCCCCTTCACAGCCCTGCTTAGATCCTCCTCCTTCTTCGCGTCCTCAGGTCGTTCCCTGTGCAGACATCACAGACAGCACCGCTGAACACACCGCACACGCGCAGCCTGTAGAAAGGGCGGGTGGGTCTTGGCAACTGCAGTGAATGTGGATTAAGTGAGGGGAGAAGCTCCATGGGGCTCTGGGGTTCAGTCTTTTGACCATCCTATGCGATGCGAGACACTGAGAAGAACCAGTTGCTACTGGCCACTAGGACCAAAGGCCTGTGGTCCAGGAAACCATTTCATCCATTCATCTTTGGTTGAACTGGCTCCAAGTGGTGGCTTGTAATCATCGTTTTAACACGTTGAAATATTATTTCTGAAACAGTGATTCAACACAACCTGTCTGGAAGTTTTCGGGAGAACAGATATTTTTGGAATCCTTTTGACAGCCGGGCCACCACGATTGTATAGAGAATGACTAATGAGCGGCCACCTTGTCCCGCGGCCCCACGTTCCGTGGCAGCTTTCCTGAATGCTGGCCTGGCTTCCGTGGGCAAGCCCTGCTGACCACGGCACCTGGCAAGGGGACCTTGCACGTTAAGGACTGTCCCACGCAAGGAGGGGTGGTTGGCACACTCGCCAAAGGGAACCAGGGGCCAAGCACAGGCCCGGGAGCAGGCCAGTGTCCATGAGGTTTTCAGGAGCATTTGGATTTTAAACATATCCCCTGACTCCATTTTCTCTCTGGGAAAACTAGTCCTTCCTCGCCCATGATTATTAGAAACAGCTTCCGTTTGAGCTGCAAGCCTCAGCAGAGCCGGCTTTCCCCCGAAAGAGACAAAAGCCTGGCCAAGGCTCTGGGGTTGTGCGTCCAGAGCCCCGTGGGTGTGAGGGCGCTGCATCTAGGCCTGGACCAGGGCTGGGCACTGCCCAGCCGAACCCTGACCTCTGCTTAGGGCGGCGCAGGTGTTTCTGAACAAGCGCTCAAACCCGGGCGCGGCCGGAGTCCTCCGACCCGGGGGAGGACGGCGGTGGGGCAGAGCCCGGCTGCCTGGTGTCTGCGCACCCTCCTAACGTGAGGAGGGAGCCACCAGGCGGCAAGTGTCTCATCAGGAGGGGACAGGGTCAGCAAGGTGCGCGGGCCAGACCCACCCTGCGAGGTCTGATAAGGAAAGGAGCAATTCTGAAAATCAATGAGATATTTACTGGGATGTGGGCTTAGGCCTCCATCTGTCTCCAAGAACGCTCCCCAGGGGCCTGTAAATAGAAGACGTGCCCTCCCGTGTAGGCGTCCTGGAAACGGGGGAGAGGTGCACAACAGAGGGGAAAGCCCTCTCCTTCCAGAACCTTCTGTGACGGACGGCGTCTCCTCCTGACATTTTCATTAGCAGGAAATTTATGTGCCTGTTTCTGTCTGTTGTAATGACCATTCATGGCTGTGGTGTGGAGGCAGCTAATGGACAGGAATGGGGGTGGGGGACAGGGATCCTTTAATTAATGCAGAATTGAAGCATTTTCTTTCTACACCTTGAGAAGCCAAGTCATTCACAGCAGTTCTTGGCACTAGAGTGGAGGTAAAATAATTATATACAATTTCTAGTGATTAAAAGATTGTAAAATAATCTTACTTAGGTCTTAAAATTATTTATCTTGTAAATGAGGGTGAAGAAGACGGCAGTCGTGAGTCCGAGGCTCACAGCAGATGCGGCTTCCCTCCTGGGCTCCTGACTGCCCGTGTCCCTGGGCTCGGCTCAGGCTCCGAGTCGGACGGGACCCCTTCCAGTTCCAGCTCCTGTGTGGGTGGGCTGGGGCCTTGCCACCCAGTCGTGGTCTTACCTCTCTCACACCTTCTTTGGTTCTCCCCTTGCATGGGGAAAAAAAAAATTTATTTAAATAAAAACCTTTGAGTGTCACTTTTAAAATCCAGTTCCTGCATGATTATTCAGGTTTGGCTGGAAGGGAACCCTGCCCACCTCTGGGATTTCTCTTTGAAGCAGTGTTCTTAAGAACAGCCTTTTTAATCTTTACAATTGCCCCACAAGAGGGTTTTGCTGTGATTCGCTTTCAAATCAGAAGCCGGGCATGGGGGAGGCCCCGTAGGTTGCTGGAGGGGGGGCAGCCCGCGGGACAGGCTGACGGGCGGTACAGTCTCCCAGACCTGGGTGCACGCGCGGGGCTACCAGGCAGCGGCCAGGCCAGGACGGGGTGAAGAGCCAGGAAGAAAGTCCCGGGGACCTGAGCGCGTGCGTGCGTGTGTGTGTGTGTGTGTGTGTGTGTGTGGTTTCCCCTCCTTCGGACTGTTCCTATGGTGTATTGCCCTGATGGACTTCCAAACACTGCACCGGCCCTGCACTCCCAGGGTCAATCCCAATGGTCCTGGTCTGTTATTATTTTTATATACTGTATTTCTTTCTTTTTTTTTTTTTTTTTTTTTGAGGGTAGTGTCACTGGCCCTCATATGAGGGACCCGAACTGGGGCCGCTGGCTTCCCAAGCCAGTGCTTAACCACCGCGCCACTTGTCCGGCCCTGTATACTGTATTTCATTTGTTAATATTATTTGAAGATGTTTACATCTAGGTTTATGAGGGATGTTCCTATCTTGTACTGTTTGGTCTGGCCTTGGTGTCAGGGCGAGGCTGGCCTCTGATTTCAGGAGGAGATTGTGTAGAATTGGTATTGCTTCTTTAAATATTTGTTAGAACTTGTTAGTGAAACCATCTGATCCTGGAGTTTTCTTTTTCAGAAGCTTTTCTTTTTAAATTGTCAATTCAGTGTCTTTAATTGTTATAAAACTAGTTCACCGATTTCTTTTTGGATAAATTTTGGTTGTTTGTGATTTTAAGGGAATTGGTTCCTTTAGTCAAAACTGAGTTTATGTGCATAAAGCTTCCCACAGTATTAATAGTCCCTTCTTAGCCTTTAAATGCCTGTGGGGTCGGTAGTGACAGTCATCTTTGCTGTTTGTGATGCATATTGTCTCTATTTGTTTTGTTTTTTGTTTTGTTTTTAACTTGTGAATCTGACTAAAGGTTTATCTTTCCTTTTAATTTTTTTTCAAAAAATCAACTTCTGTTTCATTGCTTCTTCTGTATTGATTTTTAATTTGAATTTTCTTTTATTTATCTTTGTTATTTCCTTCCTTCTGCCTGCTTTGGGTGTCATTTGCCTTTTGTCTGGTATCTTAATGTGGAAGAGTGGATTGTCGGTTTGAGGTCTTTGCTGATGTAACCTTTGAGTCTTATAATTCTTTCTTTAAGCACTGATTTAAGTGCATACCACAATTTTTTTTTTTTAAAGATTTTATTGGGGAACCGGGAAGAGGAACAGACAAGTTGCTGTCCTTTTGTTCTTCAGTCTAGTTGTGGAGGACATTGCTTCACTGGCCCATGTTGGTATCGTCATTGCACTCTTCCCGGGTGAGGCGGATTGCATACCACAATTTTTATATTCTGTCTTTACATTTTCATTCATTAAAATATTTTCTAAATTCCCTTGAGATTTCTCCTTTGACCCGTATAATTTTTAACAAAGAAATTTAGGGCAGTTTTAGGTTTACAGAAAAATTAAACAGAAAGTAAAGAGTTTCCAAATCTTCTCTTTTCTTGGGAGTCTATCATTTCTGCTATTGTTAGTGTGTTGCATTAGTTGGTACATTTGTGACAATTGTTGCAGTGACATTGACACATTGTTATTAGCTAAAGTCCATAGTTTACATTTGGGTTAACTCTGTGTTGTACAGGTTTGGCCTAAAGAGTATAAACTTGAGGGAGATCCCCTCTATTTGCTGAGAGTTTTCACCATAAATAGGTGTCGAAGTTTGTCAAATATTTCTTATACATTTATTCATGCGAGTATAGGGTTTTTCTTCTTTAGCCGGTCAATATGATGGATTATATCAATTGATTATCGAATGTTGAACAAGCCTGGCATCCCTGGAATAAATTCTCCTTGGTCATGGTGCACAATTCCATTTAGACATTGCTGGGTTTGATTTGGTATTTGTGTTTATCTTGAGGATTTTTGTATCTATGTTCGTGGGAGACAGTGAGTGGTCTGCCATCTATCTTTCTTGTTATGTCTTGTCTTGTTTGGGTAGAAGGCAATGCTGACCCCCAGCATGAGTTAAGAATTGTTCTTTCTCCTTCTATTTTCTGGAACAGATTCTGGAGAACTGGTATCATTTCTTCCTTAGATGTTTGGTAGAATTCACCTAGAAACCATGTGGACCTGGTACTTTGTTTTGGAAATAGTCTTGTGGGAAAACGAAGCATCCTGTTTCCAAAGACCTCTCTCCCTCTCTGGGTCACTGTGGAGAGGAAGGTGGCTGCAATTCCAAAAATCTAGGGTTAGGTAACAGGAGATCTTAAACTGGTCATGGCTGCCCTGCAAGGTAGTGAGCTGTCTGTCCCAAGGAGGATTCAAGTGTCTACGTAAATACTTGTAAGAGTGGCTATGAGAGTTCTGTTTCCTATCTGTGTAGAAAGCAGCTCAGGACCAGCCCTATTTTGGGTGCTATGGTCAGGTCCGCCCACCCCTTAAATCCTCAAGCACGCGTGCTTGCACATGTGCTCTGCTCAGTGCCTGCCCGCTAAAGGATTAGAAGTGCATTGACCTAGGACAGGCTTGCTGCTGCTCTTTGGATGTCTTGGATTTTCAGGGGCCCGGCGCCCCCCTCACTCCCATGGCTCACAAAACCCAAGCGCACCGTCCTCCAGAAGTGACAACAATGACAAACCCAAGAAGAGAAGACCTGGGCCACTGGCTAATCAGGTTCGTCACAGGGGTATCTCCTCACATGACAGGGAGACAAGTTACAAGGGCTGGGAGAGCCCCCAGGAGTCATCTGTTCGTGCTGACAAAGGGGATGTTACTGAAAAACGAAACTGACTTCTTGTGTATGATTTTCACCAAGTTGTCCAGGTATTTAAAAAATAGCTATAGAAACCGTATCCATCAGTAGTTAATTCAAAATAACCCTGGCCTCTGCTCCATCCCTGACTGCTCCCTCTCGTGGGTGGGAAGGGGGGTCCCCTTGCTGAGCCCGCTGGGCCCTGAGAACTGGTACTGAAGCCCGTTCAGCTCTCTTTACAGACCGGGGACCTGGACGGGGCGCATGGGGTTAGCGGCACACGTCGGTGGGAGGACGGGCACGCGGGGCCCGGGGGGGTGTCTCGCTCCTACCCTCTGGCAGCCAGCTTCCAGAGTCCCGGGTGACCCATGATCTGAGTTCTGTAGAACTGAAGTCGCTTACAGAGGACAGGCCACCAGGGTGTTTTGCCTGTAGAGGGGTCACGTGCAGCGGTTTGGTGTGCGCCAATAGCTAGGAATAGTAAGAATGCTTTCAGCTTCAAGGAGCAGAACCCTGCAGAGGATGTGGAAACCCAGAGGCTTATCCTGCTTGTGTAGCAAGTATTCTAGATGTAGATACATCAGCGTGTCAGCAACGCCGCCCTCTCTTCTGTTTTTCGGCCCACTCCCCTGAGTACGTAGGTGTTTGTTCCCGGGCTTGCTGCCTCATGGGTGCAAAATGGCTGCATAACCTTCAGGTATCACACCTATATTCAAGGCAGGAAGAAAAGGTAGAAGGGCAGTGTCCATGTGACTTCTCCATTCATCTGGGGACACCTGCAGACAGTCATGTCTGCTCTGGCTGGGGTTGCTGGGACCCACGCATGTCGGCTGGACTGTTATTCAGCAGCCCAGCTCAGGTATTCAGTGCGACACTCCGCTGAGGGCCAGGTCAGTCTTAGGCTTTGGAGGGAGCGAGGAACTCACGTTGATGACAGCAAGCCGAGCCCCATGCTCCCCGTGGTGTCCTCGGGTCAGAGGCCAGCGTCCCGGAGGAGCACAGCTGTGGGCATCAGGGCACGCCTGCTGGCTTCCAGGACCGCTGACTCTGCTGAGTCCTGGGGGTGGGGCAGACACCGCCACATGGCCTGGCTGCATCGTGCCGTGTCTGCCCAGTCTGGGTGTCCCCGTCTTCCTGCAAACGTCTGCTAAAAGAGGCCATGAGACCGGCTCTCTCTGGGCTGCTTTCCCAGCCCACATCTTGCATTCAGGCCCCGCGCAGTGGGTGGCTGGCTGGCAGTCCCTGCCCTCCAGATGACCAATGCGAAATTCACAGGGGCCTTTGCAAAGCCTTGGAAGACAGGCTGGTTTTCTCTGCCCAAGGGAGCCAGAGAAGATGTTCTAATTAATGAGGGTGCCACTGCGTGCGGACTCAGGATGAGAACCCGAACTCCCCACTTGTCCACGTCCAGCTCCGTGACCCAGGCGCCCGCGCTGCTCTTCTCTGGCACCTGTGCACACACTGCGGCCTGTGACGGCCTTATTAGCTGGTCCCAATTTTACTTGTAAATGGACCATTAGCCTCCCCGGAAGCGCAGAGCTCGCTGACGTGTAAGGCGTCAGAGCCTGTCGGCCCAGGCCGGGCAGGTCAGAGACCGCGGCTGCTTCTCTCCACGGTCCCGCAGCCGCCTGAGGCACGTTCTCACGCGCAGACTCCTCAGCCTGGAGACACCTCTTACCTCGCTTGTTAACCCCAGGTGGGCCGTTGACGGGGACAAGCCTTGACCACCTGGGCCTCAGGGTCCCCGGCAGCAGCCGGGAGCAAGCTGTGTTTTGGCCTCCGGGACCGCTGCGAGGGGAGAGGGCACCGAGCTGCAGTGGAGGTGGCCCGGACGCCACTCGTCTGGGGCCAGAAAGCTGGGCGCCTCCCATCTGGCAGCTCCCTGCACTGAGAATGGAGGTGCAGATGTGGGTAAGGAGCCCCAGGACTGAGATGAGAGGCCCTTTCGGCCTCGTGGGTCTGTCAGAGGAACTCCTGCTTGGCTGGAATTCCACCCACCCTTGGCAAGGCGTAACTTCCCGTCTGCAAGGGAGAGGGGCTTATAAGAAGGCATCGAAATGAGGCTTCTAAAGACATCCTGGACGTCAACTCGATGTTGCAAAATTACATTTTGATGAGTTCAGTGTAAATGAACCAGAAACATATGGATTCAATTTCCCCTGGAATCCACATGGGTTTGAAAACCAAGGGGCGGGGAGGACGCGTTTGGGAAAGAGCATTTTAGGTCTCACCAAACTCGCTGTGATTGTAAACAGCAGTTTGAGGTGTGTGACACCCGGTCCCGAGCTGGGCTCCTTTTCTAAAAACAGTGTGCAGGGCGTCTGAGCGCCTCCCAAGTGTGCCCGGGGAAACCCTGAGCACCCCGTCTGCCCCTGCCCCATGGCCTGGGACACGCTGTGGGGCTCTGAGACGCCCTGCGGTGTCTCTCTGTGCTTTGGGGTCTCTGTGCTTGCTGTGGAGAAACGCTGCCGGCGCCTCAGAGCTGCACACTCAGTGTGAGGTCCGTCCTGGGAATTGTAGCCAGAGATGTTCTTTGCAAGGCGGGCAACGTCAGCCCTGCGCGAAAATGAGGGATGAGAAGTTCAGAGCTTGGAAGTCCAAGGTCACTTAGCTGGATGGCTCCTGGGCTAGAACTGGAAGCCAGAGTCTCTGAATTGAGGTCCAAGGATAGCTTCTCTGTGGAAAGTGCTCCCTGATTTCCTAACCTCAGAGATGGCGAGGCCAGGCCCCTTTCATCGGGGTCTGCCAGGAGCCCAGGGGCCCAGGAGGGGCTGGTCAGGGACGTTCACATTGGCCCAGAGAAGCCCGAGGAGCCCTGAGGTTTCTCTGGGTGCCCCTGTGGGAGGAGCCCGGGAACGGGTGACGCCCCGCACCTCCCAGCCCCGCTCCTCCGTTTTATTTACTGAGACTTCAGGTAAGGTTTTGATTCCAGAGGATTCTGGAGTTCCATCCGATGGAAATTATGGATCGAAAGGTTCCAAGTGGCCTCCTGGTCCTCCCACTGTCCAGGCTTGCTGCTGGCCACGCCAGTCCACGGGCTGCTTCTTGGCTTCTCTCCCCTTTGTATTTTGGGGCCCTGTACCCCCTACACGTTGCTGGAACTGAAGCCCGACATTTGCTCAGTTCTGCCACTAGGGGAACTGAGGGAAATACAAGATGGGGCTGCCCCAGGAAGCTCGAAGTCTGATTTTGTTAGAAGATGGAGCACGTACCCAAGGACTCGCCTGGGAAGCAGACGACGTGAGAGAATGAGCCCGAAGACGTGGCCTCAGGGGCCCAGGCCCTGCACAGCCGCATCCGAGTCAAGGGACGGCCCGAATAGGAGCCAACTGTGGGGGCTCCCTGCAGGCCAGAGCTGGACAAGCTCCGCTTCCCGTGACGCAGACCAAAGCAGCAGCCCCACCCTCAGGAAAGGGACAGACTCTTCTTGGCTCCCCGCTGACGGAAGGGGCCCCAGGACCCCTCTGCACTGGGTTCCCCAGAGGAGAGTGGCCTGCAGCCACCTAGGCACATTTCAGAGCCCAGCCAAGGTGGAGATGGGCTGCGAGTCATCTGATTGTTATTAGGCCGTGCGACTGTCTTTATTGGCAAACAGTCTGTCAGCAGCTTCTCCGTGCAGAGTGGCCCAGATGCGCTTACAAAGCGTTCTGTGTCTTCCCATCCACACCCAGCCCCCACATGCATCGCCACTTTGCCAGACTTCGTCCTGGGCCCAGGAGGCCAGCTGCAGCCAAACACAGCTTAGTCAGGGGTCAGAGGAGGGAGCCTGGCCCCCTGGAGACCCCCATGCCAGCACCCCCTCACTGAGTGCCCCCTGGGGGTGTGGGAGGTGCCCTGGTGCGGGGAGAGGTCAGGGTGGGGCAGACGAGACCCCGCTAAGGAACTTTGGCACATGGTGTTTCGAGTTCTGTCTGTCCCCACACAACCAGGGCAGTTTCCATCTGTTCCTAGGTGTCAGTCTCCTGTGTGGGGATATTGTCGTGGGACAGTCTCAGGAAGCACAGGGCCATGGGATTCTGCCTCCTCCTTGAAGGGGTGGCTGCCCAGACGCCGTGCGGTCCAGGGGCCTTCGCGGCAGGGACCCTCGTGAGCGAGGCCGGCAGCAGGGCCTTCTCTGGTTTCTGGCTGAAAAGTTGGGAGGCGAGAGCATAATGGTGCCCAAGGCTCCCATCTTCTGGAGTATGTTTTAGGGTGATTGGAACCCCACTATGAAGACGCCGGTTGGCTGTGTTCTTCCATCCCACCCATGTCCCACTTCTCAGGTGACAGAATCCTAGATTTCCTAGGATTTCCTTGCATAGCCCACGGTTATGTGACCTCGGGGGTCCCCTTTTCACTGAAACTATTGCCACTCCTCCTGCCTCTTAGAGTGAAGAGCCTGGACTGAGCGAAGCCCCAGCCCCCCATTGGGGCAGGTCTGCATTTCCCCATCATTCTTGGGTGGGGGTCACGGCCCTTCTTTTATCCCCTTTGCTCTTCCCGAAGTCCTTCAGGCAAGGGCCGAGCCCCTGGGATGCGCCCCGTGTGAAGTCCGCCCTGTCTCTGGCTGCTCTGACGGTGTCTGAAGGGGACGGCCTGTCAGTCACGGATGACTGCGGACCCGGTGTTGTGGGCCTTATGGACCGACCCCCTGGCCCAGGCCTCCTGCGGAGGGGAAGTGACGTCTGGGAAGAGGGCGAGCGCGCCTTGGGGGCACGAGAAGGTCCCCAGCTGAGGAAGACTTCTGAGGGCTGCTGCCAACGTGATTCTCTCCTGAGGGCGTCTGGAGGGTGACCTGCCACCAGCCTTGCCCCCGGACGCCGTTTCTCTAAGCCAATCTCGGGAACAGCCTCAGCTGAGGACTCACGCTGGCCACCCAGGTGTGGTAAGCTAGTGCTGCTTGGAGCAGACGGGGCCGGGGGCTTCTCCATGGGGGGTGCTATACGAGGAGGCAAGTGTTTTCTTCCTCTAGACCTTGTCATGTCCACGTGCAGTGTTGGTACCTTGGGGACAGCCAGTGTTGGAACTTTGGGGACAGCCTGCAGGGAAGCTGTCTTGGAGTCAGGGACAGTGAGGTGAAGGGACCCCGAGGAGTGATGACTGAGTTAGTGACATCAGCTACCTCCAGGGGCGTCGTGGTTGCTGGACTTCTCGTCGAATGTAATACAGATGTTCTTATTGTTGAAACCGGTCGGAACTGGGCTTCCTCTGACTGACACTCGTCGCTCTAGTGGTCTTCTGCATGGGGCCAAGGTGAGTGGCCTTCACGGAGCGTGGCAGGGCCGGGCACTTACCGCAGGGACAGCCCTCTTCACTCCCTCTGAGGCGTGATGGCTGTTGGGGCCAGAGGCGCCCTGGGCTGGTCTGTGGTCAGGGTGACCGAAGCTGAGGGTCTCGTGGTGCACAGGTGTGGAGCCGGGGTGGGACACGCCTCTGCCACAGGCTCCGAGCGCCCTCGCGGCGCCCAGCGCCCGGCTGCCTTGTCTGTCCCTGTCCCCTCCACGCTCCTCCTGGGCGGCCTGCTCTGTGCTCTCCCGCCTCCGCGGGGATTCGGGGCGTTCCAGGGCCGCTGTGTGTGTGGCCACCAGGTGACAGGGCCCCCGATGGCTCCTCAGCGTCGGGGGCTCCGTGCGGCGGGCTCTGTGGGGCTCCTCCCGTCGCGTCCTGCCGGCATGGACAGACAGCGGTTGGTGGGGTTCGTTTATTCAATGAGAAGCTCACGGCTTTAGGTCTTCCTCCAGGCGGCTCTGCTCATTTGGGCGAGTTCAAAACCGCCGGTCCGTGCAGACGATGTGGGCATCTAGGAAGCAGGGCTACAACCCGGGCCCAGGGAACAGATGGCTCCTGAGGTGGCGCCGGTGCCCCCGTCCTGCTCTGGCCGCCAGGGCGAAGCCTGAAGTCCCAGCTCCCCACGGAGCCAGCTACGGCTGCCCGTGCCTGCGTCCCCGTGGGGCCTCCTCAGTTCAGGTCAGGAAACAGGTCCTGAGCAGCCCCCAGGGCCACCTGGGGCCCTGCCCAGCGTGACACACTCAGTTCCGGGTTCCAGGGGGTCCCAGTTGTGCGGAGACAGGGCCACGTCTGCGCTCACCTTGGTGTGCAGCCAGCTCTGCCACCGGTGCTTGCGGTGAGCGAGCGGCAGGACACCCCTTCGGGCCCTCCGGCCCTCCTGGCCCGTGGTCGGAAGGCTGCCTGGAAGGGGTCCTCTGCTCGGCTTCTCCAGGAAGACGCGCCCCGGCTCCCGACACTGCTTCCTGTGCTCGCCTTCACCTCCAACCTGCCCTGCTCAGCTGATGAAGTTTGTCTGATGCCAGCAGGGAAAAGCAGAGACATCACACGGGCCCTCATTTTTCTTCCCACCTCCGAAGGGCAAATGTCAGCCTCGGCATCCATGCTGCCTGCGAGAGGCTCCTCCCGGAGGAGGGCGCATCCTTCTTCCCGTCAGGGGCCAGCCCCTCCCCGTGCGCCCCAGTCCCATCCCTCCTGGCTTCCTCAAGGTCATCACTGCATCAGTTACCTGCCTCTCACCTTGCGTTGCCCGTGTTTCCTCCCTCTTGGAACATTCCAAGCCACCTACAAACGCCTTCGCTCTGCAACCGACTCATCCAGCGGCCATCCCCACATTGTCAACAATTCGTTTTGTTAAAGTCACCACTGTCCTCCAGGAGGTGACCAAATCTAAAGGATGTTCCTCATTTGTTGTCTTACTAGAAGGTGCAGCAACTTTAGATGGAGAGGTCTGCCCCCACCTTAACACACGTGCGTGCACACACTCACACACGCTCCCACTTTCACACTCACACACTCTCTCACACTCATACTGACACACACACATGCACAGACTCACACTCACATTTCACACACGCACACATGCACACACTCTCACACTTTCACACTCACAGACACACTTTCACACTCACATGCACACTCACACGCACACGCATACACACACGCACACTCACACGCACACGCACACACTCTCACACTTTCACACTCACACACACACTCACACACGCACATATGCACACACACACGCACTCACACACTGTCTTAGCTTCTGTGATCCTCTGATCTTCCTCCGACCTCCCTAGCTGCCCTTCAGCCATGCTGACTCGATCACCCCGCTCTGCCCGTCCCCTAAGTGCTGAGTCCTCAGGGCTCAGTGCCCACATGGCTCCTCCCTTCTGCCCACACTGTCTCAGGGGACCCCACCCAGTCTGGTAGTTTTAATGTGATGGCTCCCAAATGCCTGTCTTCAGTCCAGGCCTCGCTCATGTCTCCAGGCTGGACTTCTCACATCTCACCTCGGCTGCTTCCCAGCTGTGTCGAAATGAACGCACCCCGAGCTGCATTCTTCACCTGCCCAGCCAGGCCGCGTGACAGGCGGAGCTCTAAGAGACTGCCCAGGACTCCCGCCCTCCCTGGGGCAGGGGATGCCCTGCGCTCGATTGCCATGGTTAGTGTATGTGACACGGCACCGCTGGCCTGGAGGAAGGAGGAGTCCTCAGGTGGGCCCACCGTGAACACATGGGCCCTTTAAAAGCAGACAGAATGCTCCAGTTGGTGGCAGAAGAGGGTCTCCGAGGGATGTCAGAAGTTGGTGCTCTGTGGCTGGCTTGGGGCCGGAGGGGCCACAGGGCAGGACCTGGGAGTTGGGAGTGATCCCTGGCTGCAAGCAGCCGTCAGACGGCCCATCAGCCCTGCAGCCACAGGGGCTCAGCCCGTGCACCGGCGGGAGCCCTGAGCTCCGGGTGACAGCGGCGGCTCCTGACCCCTTGGTGGAAGCGCCACGAGGCCTGTGCCCGATTCCGGCTCTGCGCCAGACTGCCGACCCACAGAAGCTGCGACACCGTCAGCTGGTGTCGCCCTGAGCCGGGAAGTCCGCGGGGAGGCGCTCTGCCGCCGTGGAAGCCTTGCTCGCAGCCTGCCACCCGCGGGAGCCGCCGGCGCCCGCCTGAGCTGCTTCCTTACTGTCCTTCCGTGCGTCCGTCCGGGCTCCTCCTTCCTCCGCCCCTCCTCGTCCTCGCGCTGCCACCCGCTCCTGCCTGGGACACTCGGCCCGCTGCGCCGAGCAGCCTCCACGTCGCGCCTGCACCTGCCTGCCGCTCCCCGGCGGCCAGCGCGCTTCCTGAACCATCAGATGAGCCGCCCCCAGGCTGCCCGTCACGGCACCCACGGGCCGCCCACGGCTGGCTCCCACTGTTCTCACACTCACGGCGTGTCCCCTTCCTTGGCCCCGTGACCCTGCCCATGTCCTTCACAGTACGCGCCCTGATTGGAATCCTGTTTATTTATCGTATGGTTGGGCACCTGTCTTCCCACTAGGCTGTAAGCTCCTTGACAGCTGAGGCCGCTCCTGTTTGTCACCATTAGCTCCTGCAGGCGGCCCCGGGCAAAGCCTTTTCCTTTTGGGCTGAGGCCGGAGAGATGTTCTTTCTTTTTTGGGAGCAGGAACGCCTTGAGATGGGGATCTGGGAGGGGAGGGCAGGGCCCAGGGGCTTGCATGTGCCGCATATCCAGCAGGTTCCATGACTGTTGTCACCACCCGTGAGGGAACACTGGCACGGCACCATGTTCTGGATGCACAGCTAAGACCCGTCGAAACCACGGAAATAGTTATAAAACTTAGAAGTGCTAAGAGCTCTGGAGTGCATTTGCTAACATGTGAGGCTGTTTCCCTCTGTGTAAGCTGGCTGGGTCTCCGGAGGTCACCCTTTCTGGGCTGTCCCCTGGGAGCATGAAAGCAAGTCAGGGGGCCCAATGGGACAGCAGCCTGAGACCCAGGGGTCAGGCCCTGCCCCTGTGCTGCCTGGGGAGCCCTGTCCCCGCTGAGGCCCCTTGGGGAGGAAAGCAGACTGGGGTGAGGATGTGCTTTCCGCTGCTTTCCGGGCTCTTGCAGAGAGCTGTGGCATTAGCGGCGCCGAGAAAGCCGAGGGGGATTTGCCCGGCCCCGGCAAGGCTCCCCGGGCGACGTGAGCTGGACTGGCCATGCCGCACGTCCCCTCACTCAGGGCCCTCTCACTCCTGGCCGTGCTGCATCCACACAGTTCACTGAGCAGCATCCCCAGAGTGTCCCAGGGAGTCTGGTCTGGGGACGGCCCCCACCAGAGTGACGTCTGGTCTGGGGTGACATCACCCCTGCGCGCTGCCCACCTGTCCCAATCCCTGGTGACAGGCCCCCAGTGCAGAGTTCTCGTGTATCCAGCGGTGATGCAGGGGTTGCCATGAGACGCATGTACAAACAGGGTGACAGGGACCCAGGAATTCTTCCTGGACAGGAGAGCTCTATATTAATTAGAAGGAAAACACTGATTGGCCGTTGGCCTGAGGGCAAGTCCTCAGGGGCCCGCTGAGGTGCAGAGCTGCCCTGAGCGGTGCCAGGGGAAACCAGGGCCCCTGTGCTCCAGGAAGTGAAGGCTGGGCGGCAGAGGTGGCCCTCCTGAGCCAGCCCTCGGCCGGCGGGACTGGACGCAGTGCCTGCTGCAGGGAAGCCACACGTGAAGTCATGTTCCAGCTCAGGCTTACTCGGAGGAGCCGGAGTGGGGCGCTGCGGCCTGCAGGGGAAGCCCACCGTCATGTCTGCACTTTCGGGGGCTCTGGGAAGGGGGTGGGGTGGAGGTCCAGGCACAGACAGCCACACCTCCAAGGAACAGGGGTCTCTGGGTTTGATACTGTTGTATAATGCAGGGCTGGCCTGGCCTTTGTCCCTGGTTCCTGGAAAACAGACCAAATCCTTGGAAGTTTCCGATGAACAGGGGTGTCTGTTCTCCCTGAGCCCCTGAGCTGCTGCGACTGAGGAGATGTGGGACAGCTGCTCACCAGGAGGCCAGCGTGGCGTCTGACCTGCCCGACCCCCACGGCGGGGCCTGGGTGCTCAGCTCAGTCGCTGGCCGGGGCCATACCAGGGAGTGAAGCCCGTGGGGCTGCCTGTTTGGCCATCGGGTCCGTGGGCCGATTCCTCAGGCACAGCGACCGTCTGGCCTGTCCCCGACCACCCCGTGTGACGCTCGTGACCAGGCTGGTGCTGGCGTGTATCCTTTACAACGCAGCTGTGAGGTCAGCGTCCTGTGCCCTGTGCTAGTCAATTCCCAAACCTGAGGGGTGTGGGAGCCCCCGGGCCTTGGTCAGGGAGGCAGAAGTGTGAGTAGCCTGGGGCCCCTGACCTCCGGCTGCTGTCTGAGGAGAGCGCCTTCTTGGGGGCTGTGCCTTTAAGCTGTGGGCTCCAGGCCCACTCCAGGTGGCTGGCACCAGCGTCCGGCTGGTTGCAACACACCAGCTGAGTCATAGCAAGTGGGTCCCATACACGGGGCCTTCCCTTCCGTCTTCCACGCCCACTTAGGACTCAGTTACAATCTTCTGCAAGCCTCGCGTTGGCCCGAGGTCTGGTGGAATGCATCCCTACTGTCGCCCATTTGCTCTGTGCCCTGGCCATGTCTCGTCCCCAAGGACAGCAGTGGCCTGAGCAGCTGGCAGGGCTGCCTGCACAGAGGTTGGCCATCCCCGGGAAGGGCGGCGTGTGGCCAAGGCGGCAGCGGGACTTCCGTTCGGGGGGTCCTAGGGACCACAGTCTGGCTGCAGCCGGCCAGGGTGTCTTCACAAAGCCTGTGGTTTAGATTTGCACCGCGCGTTATTTGAAGAGGTGTTGCGGGGCAGCGTTCAAGCCCACCCTGCTCCGGCCAGTCCTAGGCCCAGCCCTCGCTCCTTTGGGAAGGGTGCAGCCCCCGCAGAGGGGCAGGAGAGGGTCCCGACTGTAAACCCTCCCGCCTGAGCAACGCAACTTCACCATGCTTAAAAATAATTAAACGAATCTGTAAAACATGTTTCCATTGCATTAGTTTACTTCACTTGGCCTCGCAATGTGAGGATCATAATTACTTAAATATTTCCCTTTACTATTTTTCAAAACATTTTTCTAAATTGTCAAAAAACATTCTGGAGACAGTTGGATAAAAAACATAGTGAACATGTGTCTGATTAATTTTTTAAGACAATCAAGATCAAATGCAAAAAACGATTGCAAATGGTTGCAGTGTGACAATAAAAGACAGAAGTCCCCGAGCAGGCAGAGTGGCGAGTCAGGAGGAGGAAGCACTCGCCACGTTTACTCTGGGGTCTCAGACTCAGGGCGCTGAAGGGCCAGCCTGCGGTGTGGCTGCCCGAGGCAGACCGCCCCGTGGGACTGTCCCACCCGTGGGGCTTCCCACCAGTGTTTCCGGGTGCGGCATCGGCCCCGATGCCCTCCTTGTAAAGAGGTCACCCTGAGCCGCCCCTCTTCGTCGCCTGTCACTACAGACCACTCCGGAGCAGTCCGCTGGCATCCGGACAAGTGGATCATTCCTCATCTACCAGCTGACAATCAGGCCACTGTCCTGGGGCCATCGATGGGGCTGCTCGGTGATGGAAAGCAGCTTGTCACAGCTTTATGACGTGACTCACAAGCACTTCTGAAGCTCAAACTGTCTTTATTCACTTTGTTTTGTCAACTCCTTAAAGTTATTTTTTTAAGTGCCAGGAAACAATTGGGATCAGAGAATGCGACTTCCACCCCTAACCTTCCTTCTCTGGCTGGTGCTGCCGGGAGTGCCCGGAGAGGAGGGCGGGCCTGCCTGGCCCTCACGGCCTGGGAGCCGGAGCAGGTGCCCGGCAGGTGGGCTGCGCAGCCCTGCCTCGCTCTGCATGAGCAGCGGCCAGCAGCCTGTCCTGAACCTTGCAGCCCCTCCTTTGCGGCTCCACCCACTGAGGTCCCCTCTGATGAAAAGGCCTTGGGTCTAAGCCTCTCTTCTGGTGGCTATGGATCACATGACACCTTCACTGGATTGGATCAGGGCTTCCAAATAATTCAGGAGTGCTGCACAGACCACTTGTTGCTCCCAAGTCTTAATAAAAATATCAAGGGAATTAATTAAGGGTCAATTATGCCAATGTTAGATGTGGACATTGATTCTAACACTGAAAGCTAAATCTGCATCGTTTTTGCCCCATTCTCCTCCCTGACTCACAGCCTGTCCTCACTTCCAGCCCCTTGTGGGGTCACGCCCGTATTATTTTTTGCCCTCGCTCTGTTGCAGCTTGCTTCAATAAATAAGGGAACACCTAGTTCCTAGAAGGTGCAGGTGCCACCTTCATCTCTGTACCAAACTGCTTGCGGGGAAGGGAGTCTGACTCCATGGATAATAAATTACTGACAAAGCAAAAAAATGCACACACTGTTTTTACATAGATGTGTATATTTTGCCCAGATCATGACAAGGAAGTGCTCACAGGCACAGGGAATGGCAGTGGGTGGCAGGTGGCGCCTCCACCACCCACTCACGACACGGGGCGCAGTCCCGTGCCTCTGCTGTGTGTGCTGGGCATTGTTAGACGTCACACGTGAAGGGACTTCTTAAAACCCTCTGTGATCTTTGATATTAAGAAAAGGCATTGAAAACAGTCTCTGCATGATTTGGCACGAGTCGTCTAGACTGCTTTATGGAAAATGACAGCTAGTAGGAAAGTAATTAAAGATGTATTTTGCTGAAAGCAAAAGTATTTTTGGAATCAATACCAACCATCTTTAATTTGCCAGCTCTTTCCACAGTCATTGTGCTTTATCTGGAGGATCTCAACTCTAGAGAGCGGGGTGCCAGCCCCTTTCCGGTGTCACTTGTAGGTGTCCATCTGCTTCCTCACCAGCCCCAGCAGGGGTGAGGCGGTCTGGTGGAGAAGGAGGGATGGATCCCTCACCGGGAAGCGGGCACTGTGGGTAGCAGCTGCCAGGGCAGAGGTACCAGCGCCCGGTGCTGCTGGGCCTGGTGGCTGTAGGTCAGACACGGACACACACAGACTCACTCGTGCTTGTTAGAACTTTCAAGGCACAAAGACATCGATCAGTCTTACCTGTTCCACCATTGCTCTGGGAGGCACTTTCTGGAGCTGGTTGGGAGCTCCCTGAGGATCAGCACTGCCCCTTTCGTGTCTGTGAGCTGCTGTGTATTTCACAGGCCCTCTACTGACGACTGCAAAATCTAGCTCCCAATCTGCAGGAACGTCTCTCTGGCTCCACTTTGCCCCGCCTGGCCTTTGGCCATAATTCTTACTTGTCTTTCACATGTCAGCTTAGGCAGCACTTCCTCCAGGAAGCCTTCTTGGGTTACCCTGCCTCTCCCGGCTAGTCTCAGAACACCAGCTCGCATTCCACCGCGCCATAGTTGGTTAATGGCCTACCTTCTTTACTGTCCTCCGGGGACAGACACCACAGCTCCTCACCGATGTACTCCTGGTTCCCAGTCTGTGGCCTCTTAGCTCTCCTGGGGTTCAGGGGACGACAGGGAATCTATTGTAACACAACCACTCTTCTGCCCCTGGGTCCCCTCATCCCCCAGCTTGGAGGTCCCTGGGTGCAGCTTCAGGTGTGGTCCTAGAGCATAACCTGGCTTGTCCTATGTCTGTTGGTATCAGAACTGGGAAGACCCTTCCCTGACTTAGCATTCCAAAGGGAAGCTGGGTCAGTGGGCAGTAAGACCTGGACATAGGAGGTGGTTGAGGCCTTGACACTCCTGAGAACAGAGGGCTGGCTGGGTCAGAGGGGCTGAGGTAACTGAGGGCTGAGGATTGCTTGGGGGAGCATCGTGGCTTTAAGAGGCCTGGCTGCCAAAGCCTCGGGGCCTTTCTAGGCCATTCTGCATGTCCCAGAGGCCTTGAGCTGGCCAGCTGTAGTGGGGCACTTCGGCAGGACGGAAGGCAGACTCCACGGGTAGGGTGAACGGTCTTGGTTCCCTGATTCTGGAGCCGTGGGTGCTGCCGGGACCTCGGAGGGGAGCATGCCGCGGTGGACACAAGGACTGCCGGGACCTCGGAGGGGAGCATGCCGCGGTGGACACAAGGACTGCCGGGACCTCGGAGGGGAGCATGCCGCGGTGGACACAAGGACTGCCGGGACCTCGGAGGGGAGCATGCCGCGGTGGACACAAGGACGCCCTACCTGGCTCCCTGCTCCCTCCGCAACTAGAGCCACTCGGATTAGAGCACCCTCATTTTAACAAGATGCACAGATGCACGTCTGTGCCTGCGCGCGTGTAAGTGTGAGCACACACGTGAAACACGGGTGTGCAGCCAGTGCACCGTGCCTTCCCACGAAAGCCAAGTCAGCAGCCTGGCAGCCATGCGCCAGTGGGCCTGTGGAGGGGGCTTTGGTGACTCTCAGCGTGTAGGTGCGGTGGGCTGTCACTGCTTTGGGCCTTAAGGAGGCATTAATTGTCCCCTCATTGATATGCATAGTCAGCCACAGTTAATCTTTGGGACACCTTCTGGTACACGCCTGGGAAAAGCCTGGATTAAGGGGACTCTGATTACTGTCTTCTCAAAGTGCCAGGCAACGTGGGGACTCAGGGTACAGAGGGTGTTCTTGAGGGCACAGCTGCCCATAGTGAGGTGGCCAGATATGTGTGGAAGGCACGTTGGTAGGTGAGTGTCTGGGTGGGCAGCCTGCGGAAATCACTGGGGGGGTAGGGCCCCATGTGCTCACGCCCAGTTTTCAGTCTGTGTTTATTTGGGGGAGTCTGAATTCTGCCTTCCTGGGGCTCTCACCCTTTGGCCATACTGTCCCTTCTCTGTGACAGTCCTTGATCTGCTGAAAGAACCAATGGACCAGCCCAGGCAGAAGCGAAGCCGTAGTGGTCATCCCGCGTCACAGGCTTGGGGTTGTCAGGCTCCCCCACTGGTGTGTAAGCCCCATGAAGTCATGTCTTAAAGGTATTTGCAGGACAGATCGCTCCCCGTTCATGAGGAGACCCCCAGGTCTCAGCTGGGGTTGCACCTTTCGCCAGGTCCTGTCTCCTGCACCCACACTGCCCACCGCTGTGCCCGCCCCTGGATGGTCTGAGCAGAGCTTGGCCAAGAGGAGCCCTTCATGGGCCTGGCCTCAGACGCGTCACCCCTGCGTGGGCCAGCTGCCCAGCTGGGTGTCCTCCTTGGAGGGCACGTCCCTCGCAGCAGGGATTCGTTGGTGCCCTAGGGTCCAGGAAACGGACGGCACGTCATGACAGGGTTGGATCCCGAGGGCTCCTGAGTGGAGGTCTGTTGGGACTTCAGGCCAGATGTGGGGGGGGGTGCCCGGGGCAGGCAGGGATGTAGCGGCCGCGCTCCTGATGGCCAATGGGGCGTCACGACTCCGCCGGCTGCCCCTCTGGGGGCCGCAGCCAGCAGCCGGCAGCCGGAGAGGCCCTATCCTGGAGCAGAAGCCTCAGGGCTGGCCCTCGTGCCACTGGGGCTGGAGTTGGGGCGTGGACATCTGGTGTCCCGACATGTCAGGGCCACCCACTCAAAGGCTTTGGGGCCAGACAACTGCTGCCAACAAGCGAAACACCTGGAGAGAGAAAGGCAGAGCCTCTCAGACGTGTGCATGCCTTACACACAGTGAAGGGCTGCCCGCCGCTGAGGGCCAAAAGTGCTTGTTATGAGCCCAGTTTCTCAGGCTGTGATTCCTGGTTAAACGGGGGTACGGAGAGCGACTGAAGGGCTCAGAAGTGAGAGTGGGGACGTTGGGGCAGACGGCCGAGCCGTGCCAAAGGGCCCTGCCGAGCCTCAGCTGATTCGTGTGTAGATGCCCCAGTAACGGAGCCGCCGCACTGTGCAGTCTCTGTGAACGCGTGCGCAGGGGCTGTTGTAAGGGTGGGGGGCTCCAGGGGCGCCCCCACCGTGCCTGGGGCACCGTGCAGCACCATGTTCTCCAGTGGCCTCCGTCCTGCCCGCACCCCAGCTGCAGCTGCTGCTCGCTGCCCGCCCCTTATCTCTTCCGAGGGCAGGAACTCTCAGCTGTGTGTGGACATGACCTAGCTCCTCGCACGCCGGGAGGGGACGGAGCCGCTGCGCCAGGCTGCACTGCCTGCCGTCCCACTGGGGCTGGGCGGGGCCGAAGGTGGCTGGTCACTCTCCCTGTGCCCCAGATGGCCGGAGCCCTGCCACCTCCTGGCGCTGACCCCTTGGAGCCTCTAACGAGGGTTGAGAGTCCTCCGGCCCCCGCAGAGAGAACTTGGGGTGGCTGACGCCAGCCCCCCGCACGCGCAGCCATCTCCCTCCAATTGTTTCATCAGCGCTGGGACTGTCAGCTCAAAGCTGACAAGTGACAAGTCTCAGGCTCGTGCTGACTAGATAATCAAAGTCTTGTCAGGGCTGTCAATACCCTGCAGATAGGAGAGGACAAAGAGAGGAAAGGTTTCGGCAGAGGCCGCTGCCTTCACGAAGCTGTGCAGGCCGCGCACCCAAATCTCCTGTTTGTCCCTAAGCATCCCTTACTGCTGAGCGCGTGGGCTCAGAACCTCAGCCCCGGGTGGGGCACCCACGGAGGTCATGCTCCGGAGACACCGGTTGTGCCATTTGGTGGAAGGCTACTTTGTCGTTTTACATATAAGCCGTACCTAATGTGTCTTTGTGATATTTAATAGCAGTAACTTGGGGAAAGAAGTTTTTCCAGTAAAAATACATTTTAAAAAACATGTAAATGGAAGAACATAGACTGACGTCTGCACATCTCTGCAGTAACGCAGGTAAGAGCAGGTGCTGTGGCGTGCCCCTCCCCACGCCACCTGCCCTGGGCGAGGACGCGCAGTGGCAGCGGGCGCCCTGGCCTGAGAGCGCTAGCCGGTTGTCCGTCTTTACCTCAAGCTCCACAGAGACTGGCGAAGCCAGCCAGGCTGCACAGAGCAAGCAGGCCCCCGAGGGCATTCAGGGCCTGGCAGCCGGGGATCAGGGCCGGGGGGCCTGGCCGGAACACCCTCCCCCGCCTCCTTCCGCACCCAGTCAGCCGCCAGCCTCCATGAAGGGGCGCGGTCGCCATGGTGTCACCCTGCACTTGCCCAAGGGCACCCGCTAGCTTCTTTCCCTGGAGGCCCAGGTAGATACCTAGGTGTGCGCGTGCAGACGGCACTACTCTGTGAAGAGAGGGCGTCTGCAGGTGGCCTCCAGCCCCTCCTGAGCCCAGGCCAGTCTGTCCTGGTGGCTGGGGGCCCTGGCCCCGCCAGCTGGGGCACTGCGGAGGGAGGCTGTCCCCTTCTCACTCGGAGCAGACTGACGGCTCTGCCCGGCCGCACCCCGTGCACAGTCTTGGCCTCCTCTGGCCTCCCCTTCTTGTGCCCCAGACACATGGGCCGTTTCCTTTTGTTCCAGACCATGCCAGGGTGGGTCTACCCGGGCCCTGCATTTGCTTGTGCTTCTCAGGTCTCCGGAGCCCCCTGTGCCCCCGGCACCCCAGGTGGAGGGCCACACGCTCCGCCCCCGTCACCCTTTCAATCGTCCTCTTACACCTTCGTGACAACACCTACTGTGCTCTAGCACGTTCTTGCTCCTGAGTTTCTTTCCTTGTTTAGTGCGTCTCTCTGGGGGGACAGGGGGCTCCTGCCCAGCGCCGTGCCTGGGGGCAGAGATGTGAAGGTCCTGAGGACCCCGGCCAGCTGGAGACACAGAGAGCTTCTCACTCAGAGGGGCCAAGGCATCATGCCTTTTGTGAGACTGGGGCTGAATTTGTCTCTAGGCCCCGGTCACCTCTCGTGCAGCCTTTCCCACGCGCTCACCCCAACCCCTGCCCCAAAGGACCCTGCACTCCCTGAGGGCCCGCTGCTGCCTCTCCTCAGATTCCCTGGGGAGGGGCTTTCAGAGGAGGGCCCAGGCCCCATAGACAGGTGTCCGCTGCCTCGCCCCAGGATGGCCATTACACTCCGCTGTGAGGCCTGCTGGACCTCGGGCTGCAAGTGTGAATGAGGCCCCATTCGTGCCTTCCTGCAGCTCATGCTTTAGCAAAGGTGACAGGTGTATAAACAGGGCTGAGAGTACAGCTGGGAAGGAGAAGGGCTGTGGAAGCAGGAGCAGCTCGCACTCAGCCTCGAGCAGTGTGGGAGGCTTCCTGGAGGAGGTGACATCTGAGCTGAAATTAGAATTTGGAATGAGAGCAGCACATCACAGTGGGACGCGCCTCTGTGCGTGTAGGGCCAGGGGCTGGGGGATCTGCCGGGCCTGCACCGCGTGCAGAGGGGGCGGCCTGGACCTGGTGTGGAGGCTTCAGTCCTCCCCCAGCTGTGCTGTCAGCACCTGTCACTGTGTCCCTCAGAAGCAGGCGAGGCACAGCCTCTGCCCGGCAAGTCCTGCCGAGGCCCTACCCGCCCGCGCCTGTCTCTCCGGCTATTTTGGAAAACTGCTTTTCCTCATGGCGGTGGCCTCTCCCAGCTGGGCTGCAATCCTCAAAAGCTAGCGCTGACCCCTCTTTCCCATCCACGCCAGCACTGCCTCTGGCCTTGAGTTCTACGGTGCCCGATGGCCCAAGTTTCTTGCTGTCCTCAGCCCGTCCACCTGCAGTCAGCACTGTGTGGAGGGGAACGCCAGGGCCCGGACGTGCATGCGTGTCTGAAGGCCACCAGTCCCCTGTCTAATTTATATTTTACATTTCTGTAAAATCATGCTCAGAGTATTTTGGTAATCTCTGCTGAGATTAAGTATAATGCTGTACATTTAATTGATATAAGTGGTTTCAATTCTCCTTAATATGACAAATCTCCAGTGTGAAATATTCTTAGTTAATGATCAACATAAAATAGAGTTCATTTTTAATGTGAGTACAAGATTTGAATTAATTTGTAGCGAGAGCAGGTTATTAAATTTTGTGTGCATTGTGTGCACAGGCACACGTGTGGTCATCCATGTGGCCTGGGGCAGACACAAGTGCTCTCAGTGAGGCCGGGGCATGGACCCCTCGGTCTGAGCTGAGGGGTCCACCCTGGTCTCTCCCTCTGTGTTGGAACCCACCCCGCACCCCTGCCCCACTCGCACACGAACGAGCTGCCCCCTGGGGTCTTTGGTGCCAGAGAGGCCTGGCCTGACCGAGGAGGAGGGTGCTGGTGGCCCCAGAGCTGCACCAAGGTCATCAGCTCCTCCCAGCCTGGTCCCCAGCACAGCACTTGCTGGCCTGATAATTAGCATATTGCTTTCCATGATCAAAACCATATGGCAGGCAGCATCCTCCAGAAGAGTCCAAAGAAAGTTTCAGGTTGGAGAAGCTCGATGCAAAGTCATGTCCTGGGGAGTTCTCAGGAGCAGCCCAGAGCTTTCGCTGCCCTGCCAGGACGCAGGGCTCACGCAGGCCTGGTTCTCCCCAGGCGCCCACCAGGGAGCGGTCCAGGAAGCCGGGCCCGGGATCTTTGGTGCTCAGATCCGGGATGAGGGCTCGTTCAGAAACTGCCACTGCCTTCCTTGCTTTGGGATCACAGGGACCGATTTGATTACAACTGTTAAAAGAGAAAGGGGGAATAAAAGCTTCAGGCAATGCGCCAAGCGGAATCTGAGTATTGTGCAAACTGTGAGTGGGATGGAGGCACAACTCGCAGGAAGCATCTTTCCCTCCCGGGCCCTCCTTCCGCGTGCAGCTGGAGCACAGGGCTCAGGGCCTGAACTTGTCCCTTGCGGTGCCCGCCCTCAGTGTGCATCCAGGCCACACCCACGGAGCTCCTGTGCAGCCACCTCTTAGGTGGCCATGGGGTTTCAGTCCCAGTAACAAGGAGGCCCTCCCACCCCCTCCCACAGCCACAACAGGGGTGCTGAGGCTCCGTGCTCGGGCAAGTTCAAGTTCGTTGGCCTGAGCAGGCCGCAGAATCTCTAACCACATTATACAACATTATGGGCGCTGCTGTGCAGCAAAAGGGCTGAATGCTGCGTGTTTCTAGATGTCCTTTTATATTCCAAAATCACTCCTATTTTAACTAAGTGTATCCTATACATTTTCTTAAAGGAAATTACTTTTATTTCTTTTGTTGGCTTACCATTCTTTTTGAAATAACCACCTCATGAGGACTGCAGACATTCAAACACTTTGCATATGAAATGAAAGGCTTGCATGTGTTAGGTTGCCATTTTTAAGAAGGGCATAATTTTAATTAGAAATGTATAGATGAATAAAAATAATGTTGCTGCACATTACTAATTAGGTATTTTATTACTCTTTGATTTAGAAGAGAAGGGTG
This sequence comes from Aselliscus stoliczkanus, assembly GCA_033961575.1. NCBI lineage: Eukaryota > Metazoa > Chordata > Mammalia > Chiroptera > Hipposideridae > Aselliscus > Aselliscus stoliczkanus. Next base: position 55,209,777 of record CM066732.1, read on the forward strand.
TCTGTGCTGGGACGGGAGCACATGTGCTGGTTTGGGGCTTCCACTGGGCTCCCTACGTCCCCGTGGTGGGGTGGGGGACACATCCCTGGGAGAGCTTGGGGTTGACAGCAAAACGTATTCCCGAGAAAAGACAGATGAAGAGACACTGTGAAAATGACCTCTCTTTGGAATGTGTGTCAGGGGGCAGCGAACGCTGCCACCATTCTGAGAGTCTCACCGCTCTGCCCAGTGAGGGGCCTGGTGGCGCTGTCCCCAGAGCCCCTGCAGGGGTGAAACCAGCAGCTCACGCCAGTGCCCGGGCCTGCTGCCACCCCCCACACCTGGGCTGCCTCCCTGTGACGTGATGGGGCTTCAGGGTCAGTGGGGATTTAATTGCTGAAGCTGAGAGGCCAGTCAGATGGGTTAGAGTTTCGCACCCTAAACTATGTCTTTTGGGGATATTGATTATTTTAATGAAACAAAAGACTCCAGAAAAGCCTTTCACCTCCCAACCCCCATACCTTACCTGCCTATAGGAACTCAGACAGGAAAACCTGCTTAAAGGAAGGGAGTGTCACCTTGGCATTGTAATTGGAACTAAGTATGGCAGAGAGGGATGTGCCTAGCTAAGTTTCTTCGCCTCCCCGTTGTGTGTGCGAACTTGGAGGTCTGTGTGACCAGGCTCCTCCCCGGCAGTGGCGGGGAGCACACCCCACCCCCTTCTCCACCCTAGTTGCATTTGCAGCCAGTGGATCCCACAGAGGGGACAGTGGCTTTGGTCTAGGACACCTGTGTCATGGGACAGAGCTGTGCTTGCTGGACCCACCAGCCTGTGCAGTCTGAGCAGGGCTAGAGACCTCTGCTCACCTGCTCAGCTCTGCCCTGTCAACTGCTCTTATCTATTTCACTGAGCTCAGTGCAGCAAATGTGGGTCCTCACAGGGACACCCCACCAGGTGACATTGATGGATGCAGAATGCCGGTACGTAGCAGCTTCAGGCTACTAACCTTGGACTGCCTTCCCAGCCATGTGCACTGAAGAAATTATGGGGTTGACAGGGGAGCTTCCATGGAGGGGTGGCTTCCCAGAGATGCAGAGTGGCTTTCCCATCAGGAATGCTTTGTGGCCAGGAATCTCTGCGCTGTCACATCTAATTACACAGCCTACTAATCAGCAGTGAGCTGGGTGGCACCCTGGCCCACAGAAGCTGCATTTGGTTTAAATCCTGCCCCCCGAGCAGAGCAGAGTGAGCCAAATGCTGTGAGGACTACTTAGCTGGGTACAAAAGAGGCTGCCAGCAGCCCCGACAGGAAAGGGGTGCTGGTGGGATATGAACGAGCTTTTTTTTTTTTTTATGGGATAGAAAAAAGTAACTGAATTACATCCAATAAAAATAAGTTCCCGCATTTTTTGAGAAACAAAATATAGACAAGTTGTGTCTGGTTACCAATAGAAATGCTCGCTGCTTTGGTTCCCAGTGTACATAACAAAGCTGATGCCCCAGGCCTGGCTCAAGTGACATGTTAAAGACTATTTCTGCACATGGGAGGTGCAGTGTCGCTCCCGGGGACCTTGGCCCTAACCTCCTGTCAACCTCTGGACTCAGCCCTTCTTCCCGTGGTAGCTGAGCAGGGGACAAACGTACTGAGGGGGACACCCAGCATTCCTGCTGGTGTGAATGCCGCCATGCACCTCAGGGCCATCACTGTCGCTGTCCCCTGTCACTGTTACCACATTCAGGCATTGGCAGAGCCAGACACTGGATACTGAGAATGATTGGAGGAAGGCTGACTCTTTTGTTATGCCTGGCGCCTCCCAGGAGGACAGAATCTCACGTTAAAAGCCTGACCTCCCTAGATGCAGAGCTGGGCAGGTGTTGAGGGTTTCGGGGGCCAGGTGTGTGCTGGCGGGAGTGTTACTTGGCAGACCTGGGAGCCTGACGGTTTACGGTAAAGGGGCGTCAGCCCCGAATTCCTGGACAGTGACCCTCCGCTTCTGAGAGGTTCCGGTGTTCAAGTTCCGGTCGTGTCAGTCCTTTGGTTCCATGTGTGTGAGTGTGAGTGTGAATGTGAGTGTGTGTGTGAATGTGAGTTGTGTGATTGTGTGTGACTGTATGTGTGTGAGTGTGAGTGTATGTGAGTGTGTGTGAGAGTATAAGTGTGTCCGTGTGAGTGTGTGTGAATGTGAGTGTGTGTGAGTGTGTGTGACCGTATGTGTGTGAGTGTATGTGTGTGAGTGTGTGACTGTGTGTGAGTGTATGTATGTGAGTGTGAGTGTGTCCGTGTGTGTGAGAGTGTGAGTGTGTCAGTGTGTGCGTGGCGGGGGCAGACTGGTTCCGGGAGCAGCTGGAGGTCACAGCACTCCCCTGTGCACGTGCTTTGGCTGCGTGGCCTGCAGTCTTGCTCTGTTTTCTCTGAACAGCAGCTCACTGTCTCGTCTAACAGTGTCAGACCATTTTGAGCTGGTTCTGCGGTTCCGTCTCTACCAGAAGCGTGACCCCCTCGCCATCACTGGCCACACTCTCCCTGACTTTGGCTTAGCCTGTAGCAGTGAAAGCCGGGACTGAGGGTGAGGGGCACGGTGGAGGGAGCGAGGGTGCTTTGCCTTCTGGGCCTACAAGCTACTGGATGGGAGGAAACGGACCTCCTGGAAACTCCGAGCGGAGCCTCCTGGCCAGAACTGTCACGGGGCTGTCATCAGGGAGTGGCTGGAGGATGGGGCATGCTGGCGCTGGGAGGTCTGCACAAGCCGGACTCCGCCGCCGCGTCCTGGGGTCTGGGCCCTGGGCCTGCTCCCTTGCCCGTTCTCCACGGGGAAGCTATTAGCCTCGGTAAACACTGCCTCTCCCGAGCGACTGGATCACTGTACTCCCTGATTCAGTTCCTTTGCAAGGCAAATAACTATAAATATTAAAACATGTCAACAGCTTTATTAATAAATGACTTCTGGCTGTCTGAGCGAGTCTGCACTGGGCTTTTGGTGGGTCTCTAGCACCTACATGCACAGATTTCACGTGGCTCAACCGCTGTCGGCTGACGGACGTGTGGGATCTGGCGAGCGCGTCCGAAACCACTCGGGTTTCTCTGTATGTTGGCTGCCAGAGTGTCACATATGCTGTTTGTCCCCTTGGTATATGTTTTTTCTTTTCACCTGGAGCTCCTGTGACATACAGCCCAATGTCAATACCGCTGGCTCGTCAGCGACTGGATGGTGCATGCCCACCTGGCTGCTGGAATGCCGCCTCCGGCCAGCGTGCGGCACCGCGGCAAAGCTCAGTGTGTCCCCTCACCGGAGCCTTCACTGTCATGTGGTGAAATACATGTGTTTCCATTTGCAGTTAACTTGATGTAGTTGTCATTTTATTTTTGTAAAAGGTGACCCTAGTCTCTTTTCAGGAATTGTCTTACCAGGTTTTCTCCAAAAAAAGCAAGTTAGAGTTGTAGTTCTTTTAACCAAGTCAATTACCTAGATATTGCATTCTGAAAACCCAGCCCAGGTTCAGCCTCTTTCTACCTAGTTTTGAGTCTCATTCCAGAATAAGGACTCCAGGAACAATAGCTTCAAAATTCTGCAGGCCGTGCTTCTGTATTTTCTGGACCCCCCAGTGCCGTCTTCATACTCAGAACAAACGCCGAGAGCCTTGTGGGTTTGACTTGCACAGAGGGCCTGCTCCTGCCACTCTGGCCAGCTCTCTGGCCTCACAGAGGAACGGCTCTGGAAGCAGAGAAACCCACCCAACGTCGTGCTGTCTGATGGCCATAGCCATGCTGGGGGCATGCTCGGATACCCACATTTTTCTAGGCAAAAGGAAGCGCTTTATCCAACATTTTCACTAAGTACTGACGCTGTCCCTGCGTTTTCCACCCCTCTCTTCCTTTACCCACTTGGTGCCCTAACCACCCAGGAAAGGAGACCGAGCAAGGGGCTTGCGGTGCTCGGGCCCCCGTGGGGCACATGCAGGTCACCAGCACTGCTGTGTCCTGCCTACGAAAGGATGGGAAGCAGAATGCAGCGAGGAGCAGGTGTCCAAGCAGGAGACTGGCCCGCTAACGCTGGAAAAGTCACTCTGCTGGCTGGGTAGCGGAGGGGACAGTAGCAAGAGAGGAAGCAGAGACAAAGCAGGAGACTCCGGCAGCAGCCAGGCGGTGCCCTGACTCAACGTGGCGGTGAGGCAGATCCAAAGGGCGGCGACCTCATTACACAGGCTCGGCTCGGGCATAAGGAAAGGCAGGAGTCTAGTGTAGCCTGTAGGTTGTCAGCGTGATCAACAGGGTGGACTGTAATGTCATTTACGAGATGGGGGAAAACTGGGCAAGGGGTAGATTTAGGGGGGAAATTAGTGTCAGAGGGTTTGTGAAGCTGATGACAATCATTTTGGTTGAGCATTCAAATAGGTGGTTGTAGAAACACACCTGGAGCTCAGAAGAGAGATCTGATGGACAGGTCTACAGACACTTTCAAACAGATGGGATTTAAGCCCTCGCTCGAGCTGGCTGAAATCGCCTCTAGAGACTTGGTGAGAGGAAAGCGCTGAGGAGTAGGCCTGAGGGGCTCTAATGGGTACTGAAGTGTTCTTTCCCTCGTTAATTACAGAAGGCATGACTTCCTTTGAAAACGTTTATCATAGAGATAAAATGTGTGTCCTGTTTGACTGATCTCCCTAAATGTATTCCTCCTACCCAGCATTCTGTACACCCCTTTCACACCAATTAAAACACATTCCCTATATTTATATGTACATACAGAGATATGCCATACATCAATAGCATGTTCTCTGCGATGCTGTCCTTTATTTTCACTTATTATATATCTTAGAGTTCTTTGTGTGTGTGTGTGTGTATAATTTTTTTTTTAAACTTCTGCTTGACATCCATAGAATCAGTGTGCCATGATCGTTAAGACATCCCCTACTGATGGATAATTAGGGTGTTTCCTATTGTGAGCTGTTGCACACCAACGCTTGGAGATAGTGAGGAGGATGTGAGAGGTGAAGGGTCCCCAAATTACCCTGAGATAGGGGGAGTGACTGGGAAAGGATCAAGAGGGATGTTCAGAACCCTGGAGGCCAAGGGCTGAGAGCATTTGGGAAAGAAAAAGGGATGAAATCCTTTGAACACTGCTCAGGGATTGACCTAGAGATACCCAACGGGCTTGAAAACATGGAGCTCATTGGCGGCTTGTCAGAGCTGCCTCAATGAAACAGTGAGTGTGGAAAGCAGGGGCAGTGGGTGGCGGGGTGACCAGGAGAGGAAGGTGTTTTCAGCAAGTGTGGTAGCCATTGTTTTTTGTCTTTCTAGTAAGGTTGTTGTGAAAATGAGCAGAGAATTAGAAGCAAGAGCTGCGGAACGAAATGGGTTGGGGAGGAATTTTTTCCTTTCTCTTTCCCTCCCCCCTCCCTTCCTTTATTCCATTCTTTCTTTTTCATTCTATCCCCCATCAGGGAGACGTCACTTTATGTGTGGCATTGGTCAAGCCACAACTCAGGGTCTATGTCTGGGTTTCAAAATGGAATAATGATGAGGTACACTGGCACGTAGTAGGTACTCTGTAAATAACGCCTGGCCAAATTAAGGAACGAAGTGCCTCTTCCTCGTGGAGTTGATTTCTGGTAGGAAAATGTTTGTGGAGCCCTTGGGAGAGTGTGGCGCCCGGTCAGTGCCTGGTGAGGACGCTACTCCAGTGACCTCCGCGGGGAGACGTGCTCCCGCCCCGCCCTCCTCGACTCACAAACTAAACTCAGACATAATGGCTCAGGGAGGCACCTGGTTTCCTCTGGTGGCCTTCAGCCCTGTGTTGTGACGTCTCCTCAGAGCTGGTGTCAACCAGGGGTGGCAGGTCCTCCAGCCTGTCCCGTTGTGTAACCATCTCTGCCTGTGCTGCCTGAGTGTTTCTTCGGCAGTTGTGTTAGCTTTGTAGAATCAGCATCAGGAACCTGTTTTTAATGCCTTGTTAGGAAAGTAAAAGGATGTGGACATTTTGAACTTCTGGAGATGCACTTTGTGTGGCTGGAAGTCTGAGTGGAAATTTTCATGATAAAAAGTGACCCACCTTGAGGCCAGTTGAGTGGCATGGCTTGCGAAGCCAGTGACCCCGGTTCGGGTCCCACATATGAGGGCCAGTGACAATGCCCTCAAAAAAATAAAAGTGACCCACCTGAGGCTTCTAGAAGGGGACATGCTACAGGGAGGCTGAGCGCACCTGGCGGAGAGAAGGGCCCCGGGAAAGGGCGCTGCCTGCCGCTTGCTGGGTCTGCCCACTGTGCTCTGACTCCGGCCGCTCAAAACATAAATCGTGTTTGAACACCAGGGGCCTGCCTACCTGCTGCTGCCATCTTTGGGCCCATTTGTCAATCCCCACTCATTCTGTGGTTCTTTTTTTGAGCCTTGATAATGCTTCCGAAGGGAGCTGGGGACACTTTCGCCATTCATCACAAAATAATGCAACCCGCTGTACATTTATTACAGTATACATTATGACTGCGCTATTCACTTAAAAAACTTTCATTTCTCTGAAGTTTTCCTTTATCTTAACCAAACAGATACCCAATATGACTGAGAATTTAATACCCTAAAGTTTAAGACGGGTTTGTAAACACAGTCCCTGGTGTCTGCTATTGATCTTTTGCTATTTTAATGCATTTTTACTGACCGACATGTCCTGTGGTAAAGAATATTGCCTAAATTAGTTATCTGATTGGTTCTTTTGATTAACGATGGGTCTGTGCTTCATTACACATGACAACATGATCAGAATAATCACTGTTGCTCTGCAGGCGAGGCCGGCCACTTTTATCCCTTCATTTTTAAAGTTCATTTATAAAATTATTTAATGTATACGTCCTAAGTTGTAATTTATTTACATGACACTTTTTTCGATGGGAACTGTTGTACTGTGTCACAAATGGCTAAGAAAACAAGGTAAACTAGATGTACAGATCAATGTCTCTTGGCTCAAGGGGGAAAAAAACATAATCAAGATTCAGGAGCTGACCTTGTGCCAAAGTCCAGCTTGTCACAGAACAAACACTGAGATTCCCAGCAACTCGCCCGTCGCGGCACGACGCGTTCCCATGCAGGCCGTGTCGTCCCCCGTCGCCCTCCATCTGCCCGGAACCTGGTCCCTGCGGGCTCCCCCTGCCTGCCTCCTGCCCACAGAGCGGCCCGTCCGCACACGCTGACCAAGCGGACTTCCGGTTCTGGTGCCGGCTCCACAAGAAGATCCACAGCGGGTCTGGACGCCCGAAATCGGAACGCGGGCCAGACCTGAACCAGGAAATTGTGTTTCGTCGGCGGGGCTGTGTTCCCTCTGGAGGGATGGCGAGGCTCCGATGGCATCTGCTGGGTTATTGGTGCCACGCTCCACAGGCGCCAGCTTTACTTACCACGTGGCTTGGTCAGAAGTTAGCTGGGCAAGTAGTGGGAAGTTATGGGTAAATCTGCCATAGTTGGGGCTGCTCAGAAAACCGGCCCGCTGCAGAATTTGTCCCTCCCTCGTGTCCTGCTAGCCTTCTAACAGAGCCCAGAGACAAAAGCTTCACTGACATCCCGTTGTCACTTTCTGGAGCTCAGGTAAACCTGGTGTGCAGAGGCCGAGGCCGGGGCCCCACGGTGACCCTTCCTCGAAGGCCCACTGCTCCGAGGCAGCCCGACAATCCTGGCCACCCTCTCTCTGTCACAGTGAGAGCAGCCTGCGTCCATGCCAGATCGCATGTTTATTCCCACTGAGCACTGCTGCTCTGGCCTGCTCTCCCCGCCCCCCCACTGCCTCCCCACAGCCTCTGCTCTCTCTGCGAGGAGGCTCGTGGTGACTTCTGGGCTCCATGTTGCCTCTGCACTCCCTGCAGCATTGGTCTGATCGCACTGACAGGGCACCGTGCTGTGCAGTTTCAGGACGTGACACCTGGTGTGCATGTCTGATCCAGGCTCTCACATGGGCAGGTGTGTGAATAGTGTCAGAGCCCAAACACAATTAGCTTCTCCTCTCACCCTTCAGAACCCTTTGCAGGCCTGTGTGCGTGATGCCGACAGAGACTTCAGCACTCACCCGGGACAGGTGGCTACTTGGCAAGTGGCTGTCTACCTTGGGCACACAGTGGGTGCCCAGAAGGCCAGTGTTGGCAGGGCACAAAGGCGGCTGTGTGACGGAGACTCTCCCCGCGTGGACAGCACACTGGCTCCTACAAACAGGCCTGCCCTGGCGGCCCCTCCCTGTCTCAGGCCCCAGGGCCTGTGGACCTGACCTGCCACCTTCCTGGCTGCTAGGTGGGGCTTGGCTCTGTGCTCTCTGCTTTCTGTGGTCCTCGGCAGGCCTGGACCTGGGCCTGCTCAGACCCAGAGCGCCTACCACACACAGACAAGTGACAGATTCCAGCCTCCTACTCCCTGCTTGAATTTCAAAGTAAGTAGAACAAGAAGACGTGGGTTCCCCAGCAGAAGCGCTTAAGATAAAGTGAAGTGGATTTTACGGCCCTTTTTTTCCGCCTGGACTTAATGAATGTTGGAAATAATGCCTCTTATCTTGTGCATAATGATTTGCTCTGGTATGCCATTAAAAGGTTCCGTTACGTCAGTTTGCACAGCCGTTCGCACAGCTTAGGCATTAAATAGAACTGTGGTGAGACACAGGCCACAGGAAATGAGCGCATGTACGTGCCGGAGCCCGCCGCCTGTGAGCGCCTGCTGCCTGGTGAGACTTTCTGGGGTGTAAGATAAGCAAGCAAGTGAGATTATGTTGAATATGCAAGTTATATGTTAATATGATTAAATGACTACTGGATCACCCAACATAATCAATTGAAATATTCACCAACTTTGTGTTGGAATTGGAAGAAATGATTACCTTGAGGCTGCCAAACACATTTTGCAGCTTTGCATCTGCAATAATGCGTGTCTCACTTAGCATTTAAAAACATATTTTTGACTTTAATAAAGCAAGATGAGTCCATTAAAGAGATACTCACTAGCATGCACGGAGACCCAGACAGGCAGCCCGAGGAAAGGCAGCTGGCCGGGCGGGGGCTTGGGGGCTCTGCACCCCAGCCCCTCTCCCCGCTGCCCTGCCTTCCTTCCTCGAGTCACACTCTGTCTGAGGGGACGCGAGGCTGAGTTTTACCAGGAAAGGGATCCCATTCCAAGCCATTCATATTAATCTGCCATTGAATTATTTGCCTTCAGTCTCAAAATCCTGCAGAATGATTTAGTCTCTTGACGTGATTTACTTGTGTTTTAAAACTCTGTGCAATGCCATCCAGATCACAGGGACGTAAATGTGTCTTCTCTCTCGCTGAAGGAGCGCAGCTCAAACAAATAAAATCAGAGCTGCGTGCTCCACGGTGGCTTTGCAAAATGTAAGTGATGGGAGGGAGGCAGCCGTCACTGGCTCTGGTCTGCTATTGACAGCGGCAGAAGTCAAAATTAGCAAACAAATCCTCCTTTAAATGAAACAAAGTCAAGAGGCCCACCTCGCCCAGAGGAAATGCTAATTGGAAGTACCTCGCTGATGCCAGCGAGTCACAGGAAGGAAACATTAAGTTATTATTTTTAATAATGTTTACAAGTATCCCAGCCATTTCCAGCGGGTGAAAGATGTCAGCCTTGGCCAGACGTGGCAGAGCTACTTTTCACCGAAGACGCTCCTCATCTTCCCCCTGATAGCAATCATTAATTTTATTTTTTAACTCGGTCTTCAAATGAAGACAGATGAGCCGGAGAGTTTTAAATGCAGGCTGCTGATGTTCAGAAACATGGCTGTGAGACAGCAGATCACCGCATCTGATGGAGGCCAGTTACCATTTGGGAGGCAAATAAAAACAAACGTGAGGTGAGCCCCAGAGCTGGCCTTGAGGCCTCCTGCTGACAGGCTCCTGGTCCCAGGCATCTGGGGACGAGGCCTGCGTCGTTTCCTAACTGCTTTGGAGACTGACCGATATCGTTGTTGTTAATTGCTGTTGATAACTTTAATGTTCTATTTTAATATTTACTGATTGACAACCTTCTAATGTTGGGTAGGAGTATGCCTCTTAGTCATTGCATCACTGGCAACATTGTGCCGTATCTTTTAAACATGTTTTTCCCCCATGGAATGTCATCCAAGCCACGTTTTTAGTCAAATGTCAGCGGGCCGTGACAATTGATCACGATCATTGTATTTTTAAGTCAAAGGTTTTGAGTTGACTTCACTATAGGTTGCTCCAGGAAGGTTGCAAGACACCCTTATCATGGAGATTGGGAAGGGAACTTCTTACCTGCAGGCAGCAAGTCATTGTCCTCTCAAGAAAGTCTGGTCACTATGCTTGTGGTCCTGTTTGGTGGCTTGAGGGGACACAGGTGAAGAGGAGCGAGAGCGCAGCGCTGGTGTTACGAGAGCCCTGCCCGGACCGGGGCTCGGGCCCCCGACAGCTCTCCTCCTCGGGAGCAATGAGAGCTCTGACAAGTGTGGGGCCAGCTCTTCTAGAACCCCAAAACTTACCAAAGGCCTTCAACAACCTCAGGAAAATCGATTTGGGAAGTGCAGCTGAATTTTGGTGGGAATAACACGTATAAAGGCATTTTAACTCGCACTGTTTCCATCCCCTTCCTAGTGCTGCGGTCATTGCAGAGCCACAGTTCACAGAAAACCAAGAGTGCAGTGGCCACCAGAAGGGTCAGTGTGGATTTGGAGTGCATTCCCCACTGAGAATGGTCACTGTTTTATCTGCCCGTCAGCTCCCCAGGAAAGCTCCATTGACAGAGCTTATCTTTATCTGAGTCAAAACTCCCTTAGTGGGTACTCCCTCCAGGGCACTTGTTGAGAACAATCAGCAGGAATTATTTAGCACTACAGTGGTCTGAGGCAGCAATACCAGTTAGGGCAAACAAGGAGCTAGCAAAAAAACTTGGGAGAAAATCCAGGAATGAGATGACCATAGGAATGAGTTTTCAAAAAGCTCTGACATACTCCTGGGGATCTCGAAGGCCAGGGGCAGACACAGGGATGTGCACATTCCCGGAGCTGTCACACGGGAAGGGAAGACTCGAGGAAGCCCCATCTCTCACCTCCGGCTGTCCCTAAGGCTCTGCATGATTCATAAACTCTCAGAGCATTGAAGTAGTGCCCCAATACACACAGTGGGCCCTGGTAACACACACACAGAACACCATAGTAACACACACACACAGAGCGCCATGGCAACACACACACAGGGTGCCATGGCAACACACACACAGAACACCATAGTAACACACACACACAGAGCGCCATGGCAACACACACACAGGGTGCCATGGCAACACACACACAGAGCATCATAGCAACACACACACAGAGTGCTGTGGTAACACACACACAGAGTGTCATGGCAACACACACACAGAGCGCCATAGTAACACACACACACAGAGCGCCATAGCAACACCCACACAGGGTGCCATGGCAACACACACACAGAGTGGCATGGCAACACACACACAGAGTGCTGTAGTAACACACACATACAGAGCATCATGGCAACACCCACACAGGGTGCCATGGCAACACCCACACAGAGCGCCATGGCAACACCCACACAGGGTGCCATGGCAACACACACACAGGGTGCTGTGGTAACACACACACAGAGCATCATGGCAACACACAGAGTGCTGTGGTAACACACGCACAGAGCGTCATGGCAACACACACACGGTGCTGTGGCAAGAGGTAGGGACATACTGGTTCAAGGCATTTAAGGCAATCTCCGTTTAGTCAAGAGCTGATCACAGGCTGACCAAGCAGACTTCAGTATGTACATAACAAAGATACAGACTTGATAGGACAGATTCCAAAAGGCCACCAAACACACGCAAATAATTGCTGCATTAAGGAACAGCAAGAACAAACCTTGGGAAGGAGGAGAGTCTGATGTCCAGATTCTCCACATTATAATATTTTAAATGTTCAGTTTTTAACAACAACCACAATACAAGTGGGACACAAAGAAACAGAAAAGTATTCCCATAAAGATTAGATCAGAAATAAATGAATAAAAAGAAAAGAGAAAATCAATCAAACCAAAACTGGTTCTTAGAAAAGGTCAACAAAATTGATAAACTTTTAGCTAAACTCACCAACAAAGAATAAAACAAAAACAGAGAAGCCTCAAATTACTAAAATCAGGAATGGAAGAGGAGGCATCACTTCTGACTTCACAGAAATAAAAAGGATTATAAAGGAATACTTTGATCCATGGCATATTGACAAAGCAGATAGATGAAATGAAAAAAAACCCTAGAAAGACATAAACTATGAAAAGTGTCTCAAGAAGAAACAGAAAATCTGAATAGACCTATAATGAGTAAAAAGTTAGAAATAGCAATTTAAAAACATCCCACAAAGAAAAACCCAGGCCCAGGTGACAAAATGGGTTAAATCTACCAAATGTTCAAAGAAGAATTAATCCTAATCCTTATGAATATTGACAAAACATTCATCAAAACTCCTAGCAAACCAAATCCAGCAACATATAAAAAGAATTATACATTATGATCAAGTGGGATTTATCCCAAGAATGCAAGGTTGGTTTAATGTCTGATAGTCAACCCATGTAACATGTAATATACCATATTAATAGAATAAAGGACAAAACCACATGATCACCTCAACAGACTCAGGAAAGAAAAAAAAAAGCATTTGATAAAATCCATCATCCTTTCATAAGAAATTACTCAATTTGGGCCGGCCGAGTGGCACAGTGGTTAAGCGCTGGCTTGGGCCGCCAGCGGCCCTGGGTGGGATCCCACATATGACAGCCAGTGACACTGCCCTCAAAAAAAAAAAAAAGAAAGAAATTACTCAACAAACTAGGAATACAATGAAACTTTGTCAGCCTGATAGAGTATCTACAAAAAATCCAAGGTGACGTTATAGTGGTGAGGAACTAAATGCTTCCCCCTCTGATTAGAAACAAGACAAGAATGTCAACATTTTTTTACTCCTGTTCAACACGCACTGGAGCTTACAACAGGTCAGTTAAGAAAAATAAGTAAAGGGCATCCTGATGGGAGAGGAGAAGTAAAATAAGATCTTGTACACAGGGGATCTCAAGGAGCCTGATAAAAACCTATTAGAACTAATTAACACATTCAGTGAGGCTATAGGATACAAGGGCAATTATATTTCTATACACTAGCAATGAACAACAACAAAAATAAAATTAAAGAAATAATTTCATCTACCATAGAAATGAAAGGAATAAAACACTTAGGAATAAATTTAACAAATATGTAAGAGATTTGTATACTTAAAACGGTAAAACTTTATTGAAAGAAAATTAAAGTAGATCTAAATAAAAGGAAAGATGTCCCATGGCTATGAAAACTTACACACAAAAACATTCATAGCAGCATTATTCATAAGAGATAAGATGTGGAAAGAACCCAAATATTCACCAATTAATGAAGGATGAACAAAATGTGGTGTATCTATACAATGGATGGCAGGAAAAGGAATGAAGCAGTGATACGCATTACAAATGGATGAGCCTTGAAAATGTTGTGCTCAGTGAATGAAGCCAGTCACAGAAGACCACATATCGTGTGATTCCATTCCCAGGAAAGTCCAGACTAGGTAAATCCACCGAGTCGGAAAGTAGATTGGTGGCTGACCGGCGGGAGGAGGTGCAGAGGCGTGGCTGCTCCTGGGTACGAGGGGGCTGGTGAAAAGGCTCTGAAGTGAGATATCGGTGATAGGTGCATGACCCTATGAATATACTGAAATCCACTTAATTGTACATTTCAAAAAGGTGACGTTTATGGTATATGAATTATACTCTAATAAAGCTATTATTAGCTGTTATTTAATAAGAATTATGGTAAGGAGTTTAAAGGCTTTTCCACAAATGATGTACTTTCTGTATCGTTATAAGCCTCCGAGAAATCAAAAAACAAATGAACAGAAACCATATCTTTGGTGTTTCCATGAAGGTCATGACCTTATGACTCCCAGCATCCTGTGCTGCCACCGTCCTTGTGGGGGAGATGGGGGCACTTGTTCCGCCGTCTCTGTGCCCCGGGCAGCCTGGGAGAGGCCGCGCTGCCCGGGTCCCCTCCCCCTGCGTCTGCCGCGAGACCTTGACCATATGAGGCTTCAGTAAATAATAGGGAATTAATTGGTTAAGCAGCGGATGAGTGCAAACCCCACAAGGGAACAGGAAAGTGGTGGTGACACCGATGATGATTCAAAGTGGCATATTGTTACTTGCGGGGAGGCGAGCACGGCCAGCTTTGGAGGAACTCCCCAAGGTGAATTCCAGAACCCCTTTCTGTGGTGGATGCACTGCAGCAATCAGCCTGGCGCACCGTGTCCCAGGTACAGCTGTGAGATCCGGCTCCTGCTCGGCGCCTTCTGTATTTCAAAGCCTAGTAGCGCTTTTCCAGCCAGTATGCAAGAGTTGACCAACAAGGTGAACAAACGCTAAAACCAACCTTACAACCATCCTCCAATTTGATTTCTCTTTGAGAGTTATTCGTTCCCTATCCCCACCCCCTTAACGTCGGTCTTTATATACATTTGGGGGGAAAGAGCTCAGATACCGACCGTGGCTAGTCTTTTTGTGCCACCGGGCTATGTCTGCATGAGACTGCCAGCAAGGCCCCCAGGCTGGCTGGCTCGGCTTTACCTCCTCGCCTCTCCTGCCCTCTGTGATTTTGTAAATGCCCAGGGGAAGGGCGAGCCTGCTTCCCCCCAAATGCCTCACCTCAAAGCTTCTCATGTCCTCTCTCCACCTGCTTGCTCTCCCCGCCATTGTCTTTCTCTGTAGATGCCAGAGATGGAGGGGTAGGGGGCCGCTCCTTTTTGTGAATGAAGGAAACGAAGCTTCTCAAGCAGACAGAAGAGCTTTGGAAATGAGAGCAAGCCTAGGGCGGGCGGGTTGGGAAAGACAGCCGTGCTCTGACCTGGGGGAGTGTCCCCCGTGCCCATTGGCGATGTGACATGCTACACCGTGTCTGCAGAAGTGCCTTAACTTTGCAGGCACAGAGGTGGCTGAACCCCACCAGTAAACGTTGGTGTGAAAAAGGCCTACAGAGGTTAAGCAGGTGGAGTTGTCAGGAAGCCCCAACAACAGGTGAGAAATATGGCCCCAGAGTGCAGCAAATTTAATCTTTGAGCAGGTTTATTGTTTTATCAGGTTTTTGTTTAAGGAGGGTTTCGTTATATACAACGCGGAGATAAATTTTTACCTAGCAGATTTATCCAACAGGTTTATTCTTTTACCAGATCTCATAGTATTTCACCACTTGGTGTGTGGGGTCTTATTCATCAAAAGAGTTTATGACTTAATCAGTTATGAATTTTAAAAAGTTTTACTAATAATGCAGGATGTGTTGAGATTTATAGGCAGTGCATTTATTCTATTAGGAGTTTTATTTTTGAGCTAAGACACACTGGAGATGTAACACAAGCAAATTGCATGCTTTATTTGTAATGAGCTGCCATGGTCTCTGCAGGGCCTCCTGCTGTGAGCACTGGTTTTTATTCTTCATCTTGTTGTGGCTGGAGATACTCTAATGATTTCTACGAGTCAGGCCTTCATTGGGTCTAACGCTTGGTTGAAAACACCGGGGCCCCTTTTCCTCACTGTCCAGCGGGCTCATTCCCGCTGGTGGAAGGTTGCTGCTCGTCTGGCTAGCACAGTCGTTTTATTCTGTGATTGCTTTAAGTCACCACTTTTTTTTTTTTTTTTTTAAAGTAGAGGAGACCATCATGGCTGCTGAGAGCGAGAAAGAGAGAAAGACAGAAACTGTTTTATTTGAGTATATCTTTGATACTGCAGTAAAATTATGACTCTTACTCAATCTGAACTCTTAAGTATATGCCATCTTATTATTCCGGCTGGAGAAACAGGGAGGAGCCAGGATCCACTCGCGCTGCTGAGCCACGTGCACTGGACGGGGGGTCTCCTGAGCCCACGCGCGTGGGCAGCAGTCTGGGCCCAGCCAGCTGCGTTTTTCCTGGAGCGCCCTTTTACTTTGTAAAATGTCTGGGAACTGTGGATACTCAGACCTGGGCATTTGGCAGATATTTTCTCAAAAGTGAACAAAGGAAAACAGCTGACAGTATTTGTTGCCAATGAGGGAATTTAAGCTTTTGAGACAAAAATTATAATTTTAGAAGAATTGTGTTTGTCAGTAGGAGCCTGACAGCTTCCCAATATTTTCAGAATGTTCTGATGAGATAAGTAAAGTTATTGAGGAATAAAAATTTTCAATTTTGTGTAACAAAACATGTCAACACTGGAAGATGTTCATACTTCGGTGAACTGTATTTTCTGTACGCTCAGTCACGGTGGTACAAATGACGTTTGGGTGGACGTCCATTCAAAGGCCAAGACACCCCAAAGGGCTCTGATGTCACGGAACCTGAAGACATCTCTGATGTGGCTCCACACTGCCCCTTGGCCTTAAATGCTACACTTGTTAAGCCTTAGTTTGGATCAAAGAATAGCCCAGTTATCTGAAGAGATTATTAAAACACCCCTCCCGTTGGTGCCCACATAGCTGTGTGAGGTCAGATCTCTTCACACACAAACAACATATCACAGCAGATTGGATGGGAAGGAACGCAGGAGAATCCAGCTGCCTTCTACTAAACCACGCGTGAAAACGTGGACAGAATTGGAAACAATACCACTCTCCTAGCCCTTTTTTTCATTTTGGAAAATACCGTTATTTTTATAACTATATGCTGTTATGTTAACATGTGATAGTTTTGGTTTTTTTCCTAAACGAAACTAGCTTTCTTGGTTTTAATTTCTAATAGGGTAAATGCTGATAGAAATGATCTGCATAAACACAGGCTCGAGACCTCTGGTCAGGACTTGTCACGACTTGTCACTGTGGGTCTGTTTCACTCACCAGTGATGCTTTCGCCACAGGCCAGTGATGAAATGTGACAGGAGCTCTGCTAGGAGCAAAGGTTGTGTTACTTTTTTTTTTTTTTGAGGGCAGTGTCACTGGCCCTCATATGTGGGACCCGAACCAGGGCCACTGGCTTCCCAAACCAGCGCTTAACCACTGCGCCACTTGGCCAGCCCTGTGTTACTTTTAAAGTGAATGCAAAGGAGGGGTGGTTTCTGTTCCTCCACTGACCGTCCTGGGGTCTTCACGTGACCACTGGGACGATGGCAGGCTCCTGCGTGACCATGTGCCCATGCACCGCAGGTAACTCGGTGAAGGGATGGAAGTGGCATGGTCCTGGTCGGCACGGCTGTCCTGCAGGATGAACCAGCCCTGGCGTTTCTCTGCTTGTTGGTCGTTGAGGAAACAGGATTCCTGGACCACGTAAGCCACTTGGGTGGGCTTTCCCCTCACTTAATGGCCAAAAGCATTCTGACACAGGGTTCTCCCCGAAATGAAAACATGTAAAGGAACTCTCGTCCGGGACCATGAGTCTTTCCTTCCTCTGGACACTTTTCAGTGCGGACTCCAAGTCCCCATCAGCCTGGAAGATCATTAGTGCGGCGTGCCCCGTCCCTCGCTGTTATAGATGGTGGCCCATATGTGGGTGCATGATTTTTCTTCCTCAGGGCCCCTCTTCCCACCCAAACCAGCAGAAAAATAAATAGCCATATAAAAGAGGTGAATGTTATAGACAACAAAACACTGCCGAGATCCGCACCGCACTTCCCCTGAAGACTCATTTCAGTCTATTAGGCACATAATGCATGTTTTAAAGAAGAACCCGTTGTAAATACACATTTGTTTACATGGACTGCAGCCTGGCAGAGAGTCTCCTGGGGAGAGAGGACGTATTTTACAACCTGCCAAAAAAGATCCTGCACAAGGTAAAATGAGGACAAACAGGAAACCATGGGCCCCTCCCCCATGGCTGAGTGGAAGCCCAGGCCCTGGACAGCCCTGGACAGCCCTGGACAGCCCTGGAAGCCCTGGAAGCCCCTGACATGCAGACGCTTTGATCTCAGAGCAGCCCTGGAAGCCCCTGGTCTCACTGGAGTCCAGGAAGCGCTCATGCTAAACGCAGTTCCTGAGGAGGGGGTGACAGAGCAGCCCCTCCGTGCAGGGGACCCACCCAGGGGTGGTACTCCCTCAGGGGCTGCTGGCCCCTGCCCCGGGGCCCTGAGCAGAACTGAGGCCAGCCGGCCCCCTGCTGTGGCTCCCAAAGGCCTCTGTGGCCTCAGCAGCTCCGCACCTGCGTTTTGGGTCTAAATGGCACGTTCCTAGGCCAGGCTAGCACTGGCTGTCACAGTTTTAGACAGCAGCTACAGCCAGGACTCCAGTCCCTGGTGCCTGGAAACTCCCGGGAGGCAGCAAGAGCCGGACACCGAGTACCGGTTAGGAGACACCGTCAGAGAGAACAAGCCGGCATGCATTGCAGCCCCTGAGAGTGGGGATGCCTTCTCTGGCCTTCGTTTCGAGGAGGCGCGGTGCTCCTCCCTCTGTGTGTGGCTGGGCTCCGTCAGCTCTGGGGTACAGAGTCCCCCCCAAGGAGTAATGACGGGGTGATGAGGTGCTCTTCCTGCGGCACCGCGCAGGGCCAATGGGGTGTCAATTTGTCCCATTAATTAGTGATGCTAAGGTCTCACCTGGTTAAGGCAGCGACTGCCATGTCCCCCTTGCAGAGGTCACTCGTGCTTTTTGTACATAGTGAGTGATCTGAGGGCTGCGACTTGGAAATCCTGTAACATCCTGTTCCCAGTGGTTTTCCAGCCGGTGATTTTAGGACAGTTCCTGAAGGCGAGTCCCTAGGTTTGCATTTACAAAATGATGGTTTCCGAATTCGGTCGTCACCCTACAGTGATCGGCTGGTGTTGATATGTAACTAGGACCCTGTCACCTTGGACTCCTGGTTCTGCCTTAGTGTGCTCTGATCCATCACCATCACTCTTCCTTTTGGCACTCAGCTCAGGCGGTCTCAGAGTGGGCCACTAAGATGCTCCCAGCTTCGAGCATTTCTCTGCATGTGATCTCATGTTCTCTGCGCCCCCCCCGCCCCCGCCCTGGTGACTTTTCTGGCTGCGAGGAGCCCAAGGGGACATGAACCAATGTCCCAGAATAAAGGGGCAGCCCCCGAGAGAATGCTTCCCACGAGTGCTGTGCTGACCTCCTCCAAGATGAGGGCCTGGCTCACGGAGGCCCGGTGAGTAACAGCAAAGGAAGTGGGCTGAGTACGGACCACAGGGCTTTTTGGACACGTGTGACTTTCATGACATAGCTTTTCTCTTTCTACCTTGATAGCCAGCTGGGTGTCCCTTTCTTCTTAGCTCTCCTATGCAGCACTGCTGGGCAGACTTAATGCTAAGCGGCTACTGCCACCAGGGCTGAAGACGGAGGCCGCAGTGGACGGAGGGCTCCATACAAAGGGCAGCTGCCACTCGGTGCGAGCGACTTTTGTGAAATACTTTACAACTTCTGTACCTTTCAAAATTAGAAAGGAATTCGGATCTTTATGTGAAATCTCCTGATTTTAAGAAAAAATTCAAAAATTTTCAAAACATTTCCAGGTCAAACAAAACATATCATATACTTGTTTAATTAGTCTACTAAACATAATTTAATGATTGTTTTTTAAAAAATTACTATTTATATATCTCCTGAAAAAGAAAATTATTCTATAAAGCAATTAATAGACATTTGCAGTTCTCTTTAAACGCTTTTGTCACAAATTTGCACATTTCTTTGTGGCAAAAAGCAAATTCTAAATGGTGACGCTTTTCTTGGTCTTTTATTTAAAAAAAATACAGAGAAGTCCTTGATTCTAAAGGCATGTTTCCCTTTAAAGAAACGATAAGGAATAAAATTAATTGGAAACAGGCGTCGCTTGACCCCCAAGTTCTGAAAACAGACGGAGTACCCAGGGTCAACACTGAAACTCCACGCTTAATTTATTGTGTTGGTTTGCTTCCACTTCCCTCCCCAGAACATTCTATATTTTGTTGGCTTCTGTCAGAGACACATAGCTTCGTTCCAATCTGCCTCTTGGGGAGGGAGTGGCACTGGCTGTGGTGCCGAGGAGGCCACGGCCCAGAGCGCCTCCTGCGATGCGCCTGCGGTCGCACAGGGAGGGTTGCCTGGCCGTGTTTCTCCTGGGTGATGGGAGACCCGACCTGCGCCTGAATTGGGGGGACCGGCACGTCCCTAAGGAGACAGCTACTCCATCAGACCTAACACCTGGGTTGCTTGGTGTTTGGGGTCCAGGTCTGCCCATGCGGCGCCCCCCAGTGGTGAAGGGAGGAGCCAGTGAAGCACAGATAGGCTCTGTGTGACGCAGCCGTGCCCCATGCATGCTCATGGGTCAGAAGGGAGCAGAGAGCTCCAGGTGGTCACCCAGCCCTGAAGACGAGACGTCAACATTTGTCCTTCTGCAGGGCCCTTTTTGGGCAGTGTCTCTGATGGAGCTTGTCTTTCCTAATAGCCAGGTGTGGGTTCATCACTTACGAATCAGTTATGCCATTTGGGGCTTCTGTGTGTTTTCAGCTTGCACTGCCCCTCCAGGCTGGGGGTTTCACCATCCCCCCTTTGCAGTGGAAGTCTTTCATCCTCAACACTGAGAGCTTGAGGTCGCCTTGTGTCTTTGCCTGGAGTCTCATGCTCGGTTGGCCTTGAGGGCCTGCTTCCCTGTGGCATGGCTGTGCGGGCGCGGGGTCCAGGCGAGGGCGTTTCTGTAGCTGCGTGTCTCTGTTCTGCCCTCATGGACCTTCATGTTAAGCTTCCGTACTGCTGGTCCCTCTCTGGCTGTCAGTCTGTCCACCCTCTCACACCATCGCTCTCACAATTCAGCCACAGCGATTTTTCCAAAACAAAAGCTGACCATATCACAATTACAATTGGACTCTTTGATGGTGCCTTTCCATAGAGAACAAAAGCCAAAGCCTAGAGCATGGCGCTGACAGGCCTTTGTCATCGGTCACCTACGTAACTTGTCAACCTTTTCTCTTGGCACGATACTTCCATCCAGGTTGCGTCAGACTATATTCAGGTAAAAGCAGCATTTAATTGATTTTATTATTTATTTATTTATTTATTTATTTATAAGAGGGCAGTGTCACTGGCCCTCATATGTGACATCCAAACCCAGGCCGCTGGCATCCCAAGCCAGCACTTAACCACTGTGCCACTTGGCCAGCCCACATTTAATTGATTTTATAGAAGGTATCTTTATATATCCAATAACATAGCTTCAAAAAATATAAAGCAAAAAGTATTAGAAGTATAGAGAACGTAAGAAATCCTCAAGTACACAGGGAGACATTTGCCTGACCTCTCTTAGAACACAATAAATTAAAAACACAGAAAAAGTGATCAATGTTATATAAGATTTGAATAACACAATAATAAGCTTGACTATATGTGTGTGTATATATACAGCACACTTTCCCTCAGCAAATAGAAAACTCATACCTATTTTCAAACAAACACCAGAAATAGTTACAAAATTTACCATGCATTAAGCCACAAAGATCAGTTGTATAAATTCCTCAAATAAGAAATCATTTTGATCATAAGGACAAATTAAAAATTCAGACTTCTAAAATAACCTTTGTATTAGAGAGGAGATTAAAATAAACATTATAAGTTCATGATAAAAATAAAAGTCACTCAAATATTTAAAAAAAAATAAAACTATTGGCAACCGGAAGAACCTTAACTGGATAGACCAGAAAACAAAAATCGTTGAAATTAAATGAACTAAATGTGCAATTCAAGAAACAGGAGAAATGATAATACTATAAACCCAAAGAAACTAGACAAAATTGATGATAACAAATCCAAAAATTATTGAAATGGGAAAAACACCATGAGCTTTAATATCTGGTTCTTTGAAAACACAAAAATAGTCATCATGGTCAAGAAAAAAAATAGTATATAAAAAGATACATAATATTAGAAATGAGGAAAAGAATACAACTTCAGATAATGAGGAGATTATAAAATTAAGTGAACATTATTACCTTATAAATTATTACTGGTAAATGCAAATCACCAAGATAGACTCAAATGGACAAACTTAAAAAACAAAAATTTGTAGAACAAATTTTTTTAAATAGTAAAAACTCTTTCCCAAATATGGCACCAGATTTGCACCATCTGTAGATAAGTCGTACTAAACCTTCGAAAACAGATACTCTGGTATTCCACAGAAACCTTCCCAACTCATTGTATAAAGGTAATATTTCCATGACAGTAAAAGAAGACAAAACTAGCATAAAACAGAGAACTAAAATTTTTATGTATAAGCATATATACAAAAACTCTAAATAAAATATAATCATATTGCTTGTTACTAAGTTGAGTTTATTTTAGGAATATAGAGGATAATCAAACCTTCAGAAACCTATTGCTGTAATTAATGAAATTACAGATTAAAATGGAAATTCCATATAGACAAGCATCAAGTAAAATTACTCTCTCATTCATGATTTTTAAAATCCATCGTAAACTAAGAAAGGTAGAAAATATTTTAACCCAATAAAAAGGTTGAGAGATCCAAATTTGATGCAAAATCAGAAATATTTTATTTGAAGTTAAGAAATTAGACAAGACACTCATTGAAGTCCTCACCACTAAATACAGAGTTGATTAATATTGTAATAGAAGAAACAAAATTATCACTATTTGTAGATAATATATTTGCATACCTCACAAATCTAAGTAAATTCCTTGGAAATATTATTTAAGGCAGTTGGATATAAGATAAATATACAAAAGTGGCATTTCTAGACAACAGCAACTAGGAAAGCCACTATGAAAATATCCCGTTTGATAGTGACAAAACACATACAGCATCTACAAATAAAACTAAAAGAAAATGTGCATGGCTGGTGTGAATGAAACTATACAAGTTTATAAAAAACATAAAGGGGGTTACACAGCTGAAGAGTCCTCAGAGCTGGTGCCAACATGTCCACTCCCCTCACACTAATTGTCCACTCAGTGTCCACTGCTCTCCTGTCTTGGGCTGATGCCCACTTCTCCAAGAAGCACAGTCTGACACGAGGAGTTTATCTTAGGAAATAACCCGGAATGATGGGGGTGCTGAGGGGTGTGGCTGGTAGTGTCTGATACATCTCCCAAACAAATCTCAGTGAGCAATTTCTAAATAAATGTCACAAGCAGTTTCTAAAATCGTACGGGAGAGACACTGCAGAAAAATCATGAAGGCAATATTGAAAAAAGAGGAAACCTGATGTGGGAAGGACTAATTTCCCTACCAAATTTCCGTACCTGATCTAAAGGTGCAGCAGCTACAGTTGTGTGGCTTCAGGAAACAAAACAATGGATGGGATAAACTGACGAGGGGAGAAATGAAACCATGCCATTGAGAGTTTAGTTTATGACAAAGGTGGCACTTTGGCTGACGGGGAAAGGATGGGCCAGTTAGCCAATGATGAGGGCAGTCAGCTATTCATTTGGAAGATCAGACCTCTGGTTCCTAATACACAACATTTTAACATGAATCAAGGAGTTCATAAAAATAATTAAAAGAAGATAATCTTAGGGTATAAAAAGTGTTCCTTAATGAGATATGGAGCCTAGGGTCTCTGAACAAATAGGCTGACAGACCACAGGAAAACAAACAAAATCTGAGCAAAAGACAAGTGAGATACTGGGAGAAATACTTACAACATATACAGTGAACAAAGGATCACTACCTAAAATTTATAAAACATTCTTAAAATCAGTAAGAAAAATAAAAATTACTCAATAGAAAATTAGACAAATAAATTGATTAGATAATTCAGAGAACAGGAAATACAGACAGCCAGTAAATATATTTTAAAGCATTCCAACTTTCTAATGAACAGAGAAATCCAAATTAAAGTAAGATTATTTCTTTTTGTATCTTAGAATGGTAAAATTTTAAATGACTGATATATCCTGAGTAGGTGAGGATGACCAAAAAATATACCATGTCATCTACCATTGGCATAACCTCATTTAGCCCTTTTAAAAGGGAAATTTGGTGAAGGCATCTGAATTTAAAATTTACACCCCCTTCAAAAAAGTCATTGAATGCTAGAAATCCAGTTTATAGAAACATTTCCACCAATGTTCGAAGACTTCTATCCAAGAATATACACCAAAGTCTTATTTGTAATAAATGAAGAAAAAAAATAGAAGCACCTTAAACAGTTTTTAATAACAGATGGTATGTCCATACTATGGGATACTAAACAGCCGTTAAAAAGAATAATGTATTTGGGTTTTAAAAGAGTTTTGAGTGAAGTAAGTGAAAAAAATCAAGGTACAGGATAATACATAGAACATAGCTTCTATGTGATAGGATTTATGTGAAAATCCAATCAATCATTCATCAATCAATCAATCAATACACATTATATGGAAACAGGTAGGGAGGTGATTGGAAAGACACACATCTCCTTGTTCCCCAGTGCTTACAATTAGGGTGGGGCATGGACATGGGGGCAAGTATGTGGGGCTTATATTTATTCTGTATATTTCAGTGATATTTGAATTTTTCACGATTTTATGTTGAGGTATTACTGAGATAAAATTTAAAAGTAAAGGTACGCAATTTTATTACTGAATATCACGCTCTTCCCACCTTTGTTAAATAAAACCTGGACAGGTGTTTAAATATATCAGTGTGATGTATTTAGTGGCTGACTTGCCCGGGGCACCTGCGTGTGGGGGTCCCTCCAGGTGGGGCAGGCCGGGGCTCTGGGCTCACCTGGACCGCGGCAGCCGCACACAGGTTCATGGGAACGCACATGCTCCCACGCCCTCGGCAGCCCGGCATGCCCCAGCTGCAGACATGCTGGGCGCAGGGAGGCACCACAGAGGAAGGCGTCTTTGGGAGGCCATTGTGGGAGTCATGAGTGAGAGGTGTGCCCATGGACTCTCCCTGTAAACACAATGCAAGCCTAGCCTTTGGGCCAGCCGCAGCATGCCGCAGAGCTGGCTGAGCGCAGGGACTAATGACAGCGCTTGGACCTGCATCTGAAGGGGCTCCCCGCTTCGCACAGACCCCAGGCTGGAGCTCTGTCCATCCCCAGGGCCTCCAGCCGAGCAGGCTGATGGTGGGCATCTGCATTCTGTCATCAAAGCAGTTGGGATGCCAGGGCTGTTGGGGACATTAAGAGCACACTGCATCTTCTGAGGGCTTTGAACTGGGCCCTTCTTCCAGGGCACGCCGGCCCCCTGGCCACGGTGCTGCTTCGTGCAGGGTGGTCTCAGGGACCTCGGATGCACTGCCCTCCCAGTTTCTTCAGCCGCATGACAATCCTGTCACACCTGGTGATGAGCTGGGCCAGCAGAGTGAGCACAAGTGTACTTGTGACCTTAGCACCTGCCTGTGTCTTCCTCCACTGACCTCATCCCCCACTCACTCAGCGGCAGTGAGCCTTCCTGTTTGCCCTCTGGATGAGCAGAAACACAGCAGTGCGGCCTAGAAATTTCCAGCGATAGCATCCAGGAGCTGCTGTGCTGGAATCGCCGGATGAGCCTGAACCTCCAGATAACACTGCCCGTGGCTGGGCCCTGAATTTTTAGGTGTGCCACATGACATCATGGCCTCCAGGGGCCCTGGAGCCCAGAACTGCACCCAGGCCCGCCACCTGCAGACCCTGCAGGTCCCGTGACGTACAGAGCCTTTCAGAGCCTCTCCTGAGGCGGGCACGCCAGCCCCCTTTGTCCAGCTGGTGCTCAGGGGTAGAGGGCACTGAGGAGGTGCCAGCATCCCCGGCCCTTGGAGCCCAATAAAGGGAGCTGTCATGGAAGCACCCGGGGCCTCCTCTCACAAGCCAGGTCAAGGTGCTGGGAAGGAGGACCCAACGAGATGAGCGAGCAAGACGGGCCCCTGGGACACACGAGTGGAGAACTCCCATCCTGCACGCGTGCCCAGCTGACAGTCCCCGGGCTCTTGGGCACCCCTACAAGCCAACACACGCAGACACACACACATGCTTACACAGATGCATGCACACACACACACACAGACGCACACTCACACACACAGAGATAAACATACACACACAGTCGCATGCATACACATGCACACACACATATAGATGCACACACACAGGCACGTGCACACACATGCACAGACAGATAGATGCATGTACGCATATGCACACACGCACCCCACCCCTCCCCCAGAAACCTCGTCCACCAGGATTACGTGTTTTCTTACGTCAGAGTCATTTGTGTAGTGTTTTATTGAAAATGACCATGTCTGTTCCTAATGCTTGTTCTCCTGGTGGGACAGCAGCGTGACGTGCACTTGAGGGTCACACGTCTCTATCTTAGACTGACTGGTGGGGACACGCGTCAGGCACAGAGGGGTGCGTGCTGCGGGCCACCTCTCCTGGGGAGCATCTCAGTGAAAAGTGGGGGGATGTCGCTTCCTTTCTTTGATTCCACAGGATTTTCACCCCATTTTCTCCAGGGTCTTTTGAAGGCAGAGAGCGCTCAGCTGACGTCACCTTTGCGCCCAGTGTTCTGATTGTGAGGTAACCGATGTTTTCTGAGCAGCCGAGTCTCCACCGCAGCTGTGTCTGAGCAGGAGAACACGCCCTGTATGGAGGCCAGTGTGGAAGGTGTGATCTTAGAAGAGGCATTTGAGACGGAGCACAAAGCCGCCTCTCCCGCCCCAGGCTTGCTTGGCAGGGACAGGGGCTCCCTGGAGGGGTGACACAGGGGCTCCCTGGAGGGGTGACACAGGGTCTTCCTGTAGAAACGCCCCTGGGCAGCGAGGCCCTGGGATCAGGAGACCGTCAGCCACGCCGACCCCCCAGACCTCCTGGCCTAACAGTCACGTCGGCCTCTGCACATCTGTGATTTACCTTCCCGTTTTCTCACGGCCCAGTCCAGCCCTGACCTTGCCTGTCCTCACAACCAGGAGCCATGGGGACCTGACTTAGACATTCTGAGTTCTACCTCTGAATTCCCAGGAAAAGAACGTGGATCGCTCAGCGGCTGCCTGGGCCGGTCCTCACGGAGTTCGGGGAACCCCTCTGTCTCATCGCCAGTGAACGGGGCTGACGCCGTGCCATTTCCGCAGCCGAGGAGGTCGCTGAGAGCAGACCTGGTCTTCCCACTTGGCCTCGCACCCCGGAGGCACTGGGACTGACTGATTAGATGCTGCACATCAGGCTCGAGAGCCTCTACAGTGCGAGCCTCGCTTCCAAACTGTCACTTGTCCCGTCTAAGAATAAATGTCAGATGGTCTGGGCTGAATGCAGTGTTAGCTTCATTTATTTTACTTTCTGTAGACCTTCTGGGTGAAAGGCAGGCTCATAAAACATGTGTATGAGCTGGAAAACTTGGGGTACTTGCAAGGATAAATTGTAAAGTATAATTTTACATGTATAAGGCTCTTGGTAAGCTGCCATGAGTCCCAAGCTGCCGTGGGTTTTGGTGTCTTGGCAATTGCAGGTCCTTTAAGAGACGCTGCTGTATTTCTTCCCCAGTGAAAATATTGAGAGAGGGAAGAAATGAGTAGCCTCTCTTAATCAGAAAATGTGACCACACCTTTCACAAGCTCTCTCCTTCTCAGTGCCTCTGGGCTTTGTGGAGAAGGATGAAAACAGTAAGGGAGAGGCAGAGGGGAAAGAGGGCCCGAGAGGCAGCTGCCAAGGAGTGTCTGGGTCCCAGGAGGCGGGAGCGTGCAGGCCACCCAGGACCCGGAGCCCCGCCCGTCTTCTCGGGCCACACCGTCATGTCGCCTGGCTGTCCCCACAGCCCCTGCCCACCCCTCATGGCCCAGATAAATGGATCAGGCTCTGGTGGCATCTAATGGCCGCTTAGATTAATGACGTGCTTGCTCCAGTTTGGAAAGCCCAGAGGAAATACCTGCAGATTTAATTCGCAGTTAAAGGTGGACGTGTGGGTTTGAATCTTGTATCAGGTATCACCCCCTCCCTGCTCAGCATATCTCTGGAAAGGTCAGCTCCAGGAAAGATGGGAGTGTCGGGAGCTTCTCCCTGGTGCAGCAGAAAGGCTTCTGACCTTTCCGGGGGCCTCGCTGCTTCCCTCCCGCCCGCAGGCGCGCCTCCCCCTCGCTCAGCGCTGTTACTTGGGGAGGAGAGGGTGCTGTAGTCACACACACAGACACACTTGCGAACACACCACACAGACACACGCGTGCACACACACCACACATGTATGCACTCACACCACACAGACACACAAGTGCACACACACCACACACGTGTGCACACATACACAAGTGCACACACACTACACACATACCACACAGACATGTACACACACGAGTGCACACATGTACACTTTACATTTTAAAAAACAAGGACTTGGACTTATCAAAAATGACTGATGGTAGTCCTCCCCCGCTGTCAAGGTCATCAGAAACAAGCAGTCGGAGAAACTGTTGAACTAGGAGCCTAAGGAGATGTGACCAGGACACATAACAGGATCTCCTGGATGGGCTCGTGGAGCAGATAGTGCACATTAGGTACAAACTAAGACAATCTGAAGACAGTGTGGACTTTACTTAATGGTCATGTATCGATGCCGTTTCATTAATCATAACGAATGCACCGCACTAATGTAAGACGCTCATAAGGGGAAGCATCAGCCTCTGTGGACACTCCGTTATCCTCTCAGTGTTTCTGTAAATCTAAAACTGTTCGGGAAAAAAACAAACAAGCCTGTGTGCTGAACCCACAGCCCTGCGGGATACTGACACGGTGTCACTTTGGCCACAGTGGGGGTGGGGCCTGATGAGCTGGTCCTCGGTAACCAGGAGGTAACCCAGCAATGAGCTCATTACACAAATCCATTTCAGGGCTTGCTTGAAAAGCTAGAAATTAACCATTGAAGATGAGTCCATATGGCTGGTTTCGTTAACCTGTTACGTTCCAGGCAGAAGGCATCCCAGAAACAATGCCGAGAAGGAGGAAATTCTAGGATGTGCTGGAAAAGAGAGGCGGCTCCCACAGGGGCCTGGCCATCCCCCTGGCAGTGAGCCACGCAGCAGCGAACGCTGCCGTGGGGGGCCCGCGCGCACCCAGCCAGCCTCAGGTGGACAGCTGGGATGGGCCTGCAAGGCCCCGGGCCTCCGAGCCGCCCGACGTAATTAGAGGCATGTGGGGCATGAGGGGGTCGCCGAGGAACTCCGCTTATCCGCTGTCTGAGTCGCCTGTCTGCGCGCCTCCATGACCCCCGGCACCGATCCCTTCAGCGGGCCCTGCCGAGTCCCTGTCTGGGAGCCGCCTGTCCGCCGCGCAGAGGCCGCCCCTGAGCTTCTGCCGTCCGCCTCTCTTCTCTCCCTCTGCCATCCCAGCCCTTGCAAGGAGGTCTTGGCTCCTTTCTCATCTCAGGATTTCATTCTGGGGGAGCCCGGACACCTGTCCGCTGATCAGCTGCCACACCGCGTCTGTGCCCAGCTCACAGGCTTGTCTGCTTTGACTAATGATGTGATTGATGGACAAAATAAGGAAGAACATACAAAAAACATTTCTGTCTGGTCTGGTGTGTCAGCAAGCCTTCATCAAGTGGCTGCTGAAGGTATATTCGGCTGCATGCCTCATTACACAGTAATGGCGTTCCCGGGCAAAGCTGTTTCTTTTCGTGACACGAGACAGCAGGCAGCTTTATGGGCGCCGGGCCCACCAAGCCCCGAGGAAGGAGACGCGCTGAAGAGCGGTCATTTCCAAAAGTGCCTCGAGTTGCTTTTTGTTGTCATGAATTTAATATGAATCAACACAATATGAAATGGGCATGGGGGATTTTAGTGACGAGCGACTTTTTGAGACTGCTGTCCAAACAGCCACCCAGAAGAAAGGGGAGGTGGAATCGCCGCATTTTCTTTCTCCAAACCTGTTGCAAAAGGGGTCATCCGTCAATTTTATTGCATTAAAAAGTACACAGAAGCATATAGCCCAAACAAATGTCTTCTTTCAGGCTAAACATGTGGGAAATGCCACAGAGCTGATGCCACGGACACCTCACTCAGCACACCGACTACGCGGGGCCCACTGCCATGGCCACGCCGAGTAGGACGCGGCCGCCAGGTGTGTGCACGGCCACGGGCTCAGCACCAGCTCCGGCGGCACACGGGGCAGAGAGCCCGCCGTCAGCTCCCAGGATGTCTGGGAGCCTGGGTGCAAGCGAGCCGGGGCTGGAGTCCTCGGCCTCCCTGCCCCCCTCATCATGTGGGGACAGTAGGAAGCAGTCCTCTTGGGGTATGGAACCCCTACTTCATTTTTTGCAGTGTCTTAGCTGTCCTTGCTGTTATTTTTTCTTTCTTTCAGGCAAATTTTCTTTGCTGAGGTATTTTATTATACATGTTCCACTCTTTTTCTTTAACATATTGGACTGTCTCCAAAGAGAAATGCTTAAAATGAAGTTTCGTTTTAAAAACCATTTTTTTTTCCTTCTTGCCGCCGTGGTGACTCTTCTGTGGTGGGTTATTGTGGATAACATGCAATTTTAACGAGTTGTGATTAGACAAAACTCTCTTCCTGTAATAATACTAGATAATAAATTAGAAAATGTATGAGATCTTCATTCCTATTTAAAAAGAGAGGAAGACATAAATGCAAAATCTTGTTATGATAAATGTAAGAGACAACCTTTTAACATGCATTTGGTTTGCTGGGAGGGGAGGCGCAGGCTTGGCCTGTCCCGTGACATTGCACGGCCGCAGCCTGCCTGGCACTGGCCGGGTGTGGGGTCCTTCCTGGGGGCGGACACAGGTCTGCAGGGAGAGGAATGGCAGTTTGGGAACAGGCTGCCCGGGCAAGCCCCCAGCCCCCTCATCTGTAGGGTCACACTCGCGAATATGCAGAGAGGAGGTGAAATGGGCGCTGCAGTGGGGGGCAAAGGCGAGGGCCTCGTCCCCATCTGTGGCCTCTCCATCTGCTCACACTGCTCCCTGAGTTTTCACATCCGAATATATGACTGCAGCACGGTGGGGCCCTCTGCCACCTGGGCCCGAAGCAGAGTGAGCGCCCACCGCCTGGGAGGGCAGCTGAGCTGGGGGCCGGCTCACCTGCCCAGTTACTGAGCCCCTGGGGAGGGGGGTGGAGGGGGTTCTCGTAGGAGCCGAGGCCACTCAATGGGCTGCGCTCTGCTGCCCTTGGGCTGGAGGCCTGGCGCAGGGGCGGCCGTCTGCTCGGGCTTCCTGCGCCTCAGTTCTGAGAACCACCAGCTTCCCACACACTCCACAGGGCCCTCCGGCCAGCAGCGCGGCTGCGCTGGGCCCTTCTTGCTTTACAACTTCAGAGCTGAGGATACGATGCCTTAGCTGAGATGCCCCACCCCTCCCCGGCTTGGACCAAAAGCCTCCTCTGCAGATGAGGCCCTCACACCTGGGAACTCTGTTCTCATCTGGACTTTCCATCTTGGAACCAGAACCTTTCCAAAACCCCAGGCCGGACCAGGGGCTGGGCGAGGGCCTGTGCCAGGGACTCCTGGACACCGGGGCTGTGGTTCGATGTCCCCACCAGGCTGTGGATGGGTGCCAGTGGTGCAGGAGCCTCTCGGGAGCGGGCCAAAGGCTCGGTCCCACAGAGGGCTGGGGGCCGGGGGCCGCCCTAGGCAGGCGCTGCTGGGCACGGGAGGCGGGGAGACCCTGGCCGCAGGCGTCGTCTCTCATCTTGTGGGAGCCAGCCGCCCGTCACACGATGCTCTCTGTATTACAACACACATTTTTTCTTTTCCTAATCAGGTTTGTATATCTTTCCTGATTGATTTTCTTTCACAAAACTCTTACCATTTTTCTAGATGCCTCTCCCTTTGGTCTGTCCAGCTGCCACTCACTCAGAGAAGGTTCTTTAGAAAACAGCCTAGAAGCAGGTGTATTTCCTACTTCCTTCTCGAGTTCCTTTCTACAATTTTAATTTATGTTAGCTTGTTGTTCTTATTATTTTTACTTATTATTAAAGTGGTGGCATTATCTCATTTTGAAAACAACAACAACAACATAAACTTTGGTCTTCTCTGCATAGTACAAAACATGGTATTTGATGGTATGTGATTCAAAGCGGACATTAGGATTCAGCTGTTTGGGTCGTGGGGTTGAGTTGGTAGATGTTTCCACACTGGAGGAAGGGTCGCCGGCTACATGTGCGAGATGGAATTTTCTCTCCCGTTCCAGAGGCCGCCGTCCAGGCCAGGTGGCTTCCTGGGGACTCTTCCTCTGCTCCCAGCAAATACAGGTGCTGACCTGTGCGCGGTTCCCTGAGCGCTGGGCCTGCAGACGCGGAGAGCTGCCCCGAGACTCCCACAGCCCCTGTGTCGTACCCCGCCAGGCGGCATGGCACCCGGCGGCTCGCGGAGGCCCCGGCCTCACACGGCTGCCGCCGAGTGCACCCCACAGCGGTGCTGGCCTCTAGCCCTCGTGCCAGCGGCTCCTTGGTCCCAGGCGGTGGCACGCCTTGGGCCTCACACAGCGCGCATGTCTGCCTGGCCCGGGGGTGGGAGACTTTGTCCTATGGGGCAGAGCTCTGGCCACGGGGGTAGTTTCCTCCAGTTCTGTCCGCCCCCCCCCCCCCGAGGGACTGTCCTCAGAGGTGGTTTTCCATGATCTCTCAGAGGTGACCAGCATGCCCATGTTGGCGGGACCCTCTCCCTTGCCTCATTCCCTGTGGCCCTCACTTCTGCTCCCTGAGTTTGCACTCCCTCACCAGGGTCCCACGTCAGCTTTTGTCCCAGGTTATGCCTAATGTGGAACCCAGACACAGGTGCCCTGGAGGTGGCAGACTAGGGGGTGCCTGGTGGCTACAGAAGAAACGAGCCTGGCAGTTTCTCGTCAGTTATCTGACAGGAGCACCCAGTGACTTCTGGGTGAAGGACTGCCCTGTGCGTGCCCTGGGAAGGGTTTGGGGGACGACAGAATGGGTCGGGGGATGGGACACAAAAAATGTGTGGCTTGTACCCATGCCAAGAGGCTGCAGGCCCATGGGCTGCCCGGATCAAACGCACAGCCCCGCCTGGTGGTATGTGGGAGGCGGCGGGGCAGGACCCCCTTCTGCTCGGGCTCCCCACATCTGCTCCCCACCTTGGCGGCCGTGCTCAGGCTGCAGTCTTTGAACTCTGATGAGGTGTGTTAAACACCCCATCGACACATCATATCAGATATCTTTTGAAATGAAAACTTAGATCAGTTTCAACTCATTCCACACGTCACATGGATCTTCTAGGCTGAAAATCCATCCCCCACCACCTTTGATATTGCTTCCAATGCAGTGCGGGTCTTTGGGCAGAAAGTCGGGCCAAGTGGCAGCTGGTTATCGAGTTGGGCCTTGGTTGGGCTGCCGCTGCGTCCCGTCTAGAGTCCCGAGCCTGCTCTCCAGCCAGCCCGGGCTCCTGCGCCTGGCGTCGCCCTCCTCTCTCCTGTCACCCTGATCCCCCGCCCTGCCCATGTGGACTCTGCGTTCCTCTCTGACCCCCCGGTGCGTGCACGAGCCACCCAGCCTCGCCCTGCCTCGCACGGCTCTCCAGTGGCTGGTGTGTGTGAGTCTCACCTCCCCAGCGAGTCCCCATCAGTGTCCAGCTGACGGGCAGACACTGGCAGCGTGGTAATCCTTATTGATTGACTTTGGGGCTTTGGAAAAGGGGGAGGTGTTCCAGTGTGTCCTCCCACCCTGCACTCATCCGATGCCACTGTCGCCGTCCCTGTTCCAGTCACATGTTTCGTGTCTGGATTCGCGCACACACGCGCCGTGTCCCTGAGGTGGCAGTGTCGGTCCTGTTGTCGGGGGGTTTGGTTAATCACCTGATATTTCTCCAAAGGCAGTTGGCATAAAACAAAACACATCAAATGCACAAATTGTGTCATGTATGAAACAAAAACGAACACCATCGAAGGGGGAAAAATTTTAATTGCAGTGAATACTAACTTTCACCGATAAATATGACCAGGGCTATTTCGTGATCCTATTTTGAAATGAGAGCTATTGTAAAATGAAGAAAGAAACTTAAAATAATAGTAATTTAAGGCAAAATGTGTGTATTAAAAGTTCATGGTGTTGGAGAGCCAGCCTCACGTGAATCCCAGGACCGAGATTTAATACGTACTTCTCACAAAAATAAATCATGGAATATTTTCATGGCAGACATAGAATTTTATGGCTTTTATGGCTATCATGGAATTGGGATTCATATTTTATAGACAGTTCTAATAACAGCAAGAAAATGCTCTGGGAAAAATGGGGGCTTAGAGAGACGAGGGATCACCCGGCAGAGGCTGGAATCGTGCGTAACTGAAAGTGGAAGGAGAGGCACCCCCTGGCCCTGGGCTCCGGCGGGGACGGCGGGGACGGCGGGGCGGAGGGGCCTGTGGACACAGTAGCCCCATGAAGGGTGGTCCTGGCTGCACGGGCCCCCCATCCCGGTAACTGCCTGTCGCCGGGGTGCGCGCATCCGCAGGCCGCCTGATGACAGCGCTTAGGGAACGGTGTGCTCAAGCTCGTCTGTGCAGGCCAGGCTCCCTGTTTCAGGGAGCAGATGCCATGGTGGAGGGGCCCCAAGGACTTCCTATGTCACCCACTGTCTTTGCAGCAAGCCATGTTCCCTGCAGTTGGACTGTTTGAGGCGTTGCGACAGAGCTGAAAATGACCTAACGGCGACCATCGGCTGTCAGTGCTTTGCTGAGTTTTATGGATTACCTGGGCGTTGGTGGCTCACAGCCACCATGGGGGGAGCGCTGGGGCACTCTGGTCTCCTTATTGGGACATAAGCTCCCCGAGCGCTCTACTGTGTGCTGAGGACCACGTGTCCCTGCTGAGCCACCGCGAAGTCTGGATTCTGGACTTGTTTTCCCCTCTGAGCCACACTGCAAAAGTGCTCCTACTCCTGGGGCCAGCGGACGTGCCTGCCGCCTCCCAGCAGCGCCTCACTCCAGCGGCAGGCTGACAGCAGGGCCAGTCTCCCCTCATCGTGGGCAACCACCAGCCCTAGGGCCCCCTGAGCTCGGTGCTGGGCTGGTCCCTAATGCAGCCTTGGTACAAGTGAGTGATGGTCCAAAGGTGACCAGCAGACACCAAGTGGGGGCGTTGTGGCAGCCGTACCCCCACACCACCCTCCAAGTCCATCGCCTTGCGACCACTTTCGGGAGACGCGCTTCCCGTGTCCTCGGACGCTCGGCTCCTTCGGGCCCCTCGCGTGCTGGCCTCGTCCTGCACCCTGTGGGGCCAGACCCAAGTCGGTGGCTGTGGCCTCGGACAGGCCCCGTCCTGCCTCCAGGGCCTGCTGTCTCACCTGGGAGGAGGGGGGGCTTCCTGCCTGTTTGGCCTGGCCCTCCCCGGGCGTGGCTGTGAGTGCCAGGAATTAGCAGAGTGAAGGCTCTTGGCAGATTTGAACCAAACCTACCCACGTGACACCTGCTGCTTTCTCTCCTCTGGGAGCCCGGGCAGAGAGGCCAGGCAGGGGTCGGCGCTGGGCTGTCCCTGGTGTCTCAGCCTCCCCAGGCCTTTTTAAAGGGGACTTCTATGAGCCTGCCTAGCCCAGGACAGCATGGCAGAGGCACCTGTAGGGGAGAGCCGGACGTACCCTCCACGTGCTGGGCTCTGGCCTGTGCCCGGCATGGCATTGCTGCGAGGCTGACCTCCCTGTAACCTGAGCGAGGGAGCAAGCCGTGGCGGATGGGAGCCCACAGTCTCGGCAGAGGCACTGCACAGAGGGTCCCCTGGAGGCTGAGGGCCACACACCCCTACGAATCAAGTCCCAGCAGGGCTGCCAGCACCCACGCGGCCAGCTCTGGACGCAGTGCCCCAGGCCTCTGCCATACTCCAACCCCGTCTCCTTCTCAGTGATGGAACAGGTTTCAAGTGCTGCCTGGGATATTTAAGAACCTTTCCTTGTATTTATGGTCATTTCCATTCTTATTAAATTGCTTTGATAAAATATTCAGCCACAACCCCTCCATTTGACTCTTAATTTGGTAAAATATAATTTACAATTGATTATTGCTCAAACATTCCTGGCCCCACATGAGATCTATTCGTATGTCTCACCCCCCTCACCCCCCCAATTTGGAAGAGAGGAAAAATGGTTTCTTTGACCTTTGACCTGTCTGAGGCGGGACATTAGGTCATCAGGGCCACGGAAAACCAAACCGCCCCCATCTGCAGCCAGTAGAGACAGAAATGGGTGTGTGGCTCTGAACTAAGCTTTTTTCTTTTTTTTTTTGTCTTGGTAACTTACAGGTATTTTTCAGGGTTGGAAAATATCTTGAATAAATGAGCTTCGTATATATATGTTTTTAATGTGATTTGCCTTTATTTATTTGGGTGATCACAATTTATGCCAAGTGAAAAGGTTAAGAGTCCTGGAAACTGAATTATTCCATTTATTTGCAGACATGATACAGTGCAAGACAACAGAAGTGTGCGTCCCGCCCTGCCCTGCCCCTGACCTCGCCCCTGCCCGAGGTGGGCACCTCGGGGGCTGGCTCCGGAGCCCCGCTGGTCGCCGGGGCACGTGGGCTTGCGTGCTGTAACTATTGGCTTAAATCCCTCTTTGCTGCGTGTCTCCTCCATGCCCCTCCCTTCCCCCAGGAGCTTACGAGGCTGCCCCAGTGCGGGTGGCACCCCCAACTGCCCATTGCCTCACCGCTCCCATTTGCAAACTTACCTTCACGTTGGTCCCTTCCTCACATCCAGGTCACAGCCCTCGGCAGAAGCTGCAGGGATTGGCCTCCACGTCACAAAGAAGGAAACTAGGGACCACAGTGCTGCCTCGCCTGCTGGGACCCGGGTCCCAAGGGTAGGGCTGTGCACTCAGCTGCCTGTCCCCTTCCCAGGCGGGTCTCCGTCCCTGGGGCTTCTGGCAGACTAAGCAGCCTCCCATATCCAAGGAACGGCATTCGTGGGGAGGGACGAGCAGGGA
Source organism: Aselliscus stoliczkanus (assembly GCA_033961575.1). Taxonomy (NCBI): domain Eukaryota; kingdom Metazoa; phylum Chordata; class Mammalia; order Chiroptera; family Hipposideridae; genus Aselliscus; species Aselliscus stoliczkanus. The sequence continues at coordinate 55,246,544 of CM066732.1, forward strand.
GGCTTGGCTGGGGAGCAGCCTGAGGGTGCCCCCTTCCACGGCCACGGCAGCCTGAGGGTGCCCCCTTCCACGGCCACGGCAGCCTGAGGGTGCCCCCCCCCACGGCCCCGGCAGCCTGAGGGTGCCCCCTTCCACGGCAATGGCAGCCTGAGGGTGCCCCCTTCCACGGCCACGGCAGCCTGAGGGTGCCCCCCCTCTCATGGCCACGGCAGTCTGAGGGTGCCCCCTTCCACGGCCACGGCAGCCTGAGGGTGCCCCCCCTCTCATGGCCACGGCAGCCTGAGGGTGCCCCCCCCCCATGGCCACGGCAGCCTGAGGGTGCCCCCTTCCACGGCCACGGCAGCCTGAGGGTGCCCCCCCCCACGGCCCCGGCAGCCTGAGGGTGCCCCCTTCCACGGCAATGGCAGCCTGAGGGTGCCCCCTTCCACGGCCACGGCAGCCTGAGGGTGCCCCCCCCCACGGCCACGGCAGCCTGAGGGTGCCCCCTTCCACGGCCACGGCAGCCTGAGGGTGCCCCCCCCACGGCCACGGCAGCCTGAGGGTGCCCCCCCCCACGGCCACGGCAGCCTGAGGGTGCCCCCTTCCACGGCCACGGCAGTCTGAGGGTGCCCCCCCTCCACGGCCACGGCAGCCTGAGGGTGCCCCCTTCCACGGCCACGGCAGTCTGAGTGTGCCCCTCCTCCACGGCCACGGCCTGGGCCTGAGCCAAGCCTCCAGCTTCTCCTTTGCGCCTGACTGTCCTGGGCTGCGGCCTCTTGGCTTGGCTCCGCATCACTTTCATGTCACCCCGGAGTCACTGGATATTGGCAACCGGTTACTGAACTTTTCATGTCAGCTTCATCAGCGACTCTCAGACAGCTACCCAGGGTCTTCCCAATGAAAACAAGAATTATAATAATTTGCATTAATGTTCTGTGTGACATGGAAAGCTGGGGTGCTTGGCCCACCGAGGAAGTGGGGACCCTGACTGGAGCCCTGTCCCTGGTGCAGGGACGAGCCTGCCCTCTGCCTGCTCACATCCCGACGCCAAGGTCACGACCCTCTCTGCCCCTCTGCAGAAATGCTCACCTATGTGTCCCCTTGTTCCTGATGCACTGGAGACATGCCCCCGACGAGTTGGGGTGGAGGACTGCAGAAGGCTTCTTGAGGGCGTGCGGACCTGAGAAGCAGTGGAAGGTCATCACGGTGCCTGCAGGGGTGCCGATGGAAGGAGGGGTGGCTGAGGAGGTGGGGGTGACCCGGGCATACTGTGCCAGGCCTACCTGGGATGTTGCAAGCAAACGGCTCCTCTGCTTGCTGCTGGCTTCCGGTGTCCCTGCGGGAGGGTGCTCTCTGGCCAAGGAAGCAGTGGTGACCCGTGTATGGGGCAGTCCCGAAAGAGCAGGGTGAGTGGCTCAGTCCAGACCCTCATCCCCAATGGGGCTCTCTCAGGACTCGCAGCTCAGAGGACGCCACAGAAGCAACTGACCCAGGGCCCAGCCTCCACTCGATCGCTGTCCCCCATGGGGCCACCTCCTGCATCAGCAGCTTGCCCCATATCCTCATCTCAGATTGCTCTCTGCATAAACCCAAAGCAAGGCAGCCTGCATGGTGAGCATAGGGTGTTTGGAGATGAGGCATGATGACCGCACTGCCGCCGAGCACACCTGCGCCCTGGGCTGCCGCCTCGGCGCGACCTCTGCACCGGCCGCCGCCCCGGGCCCCCCGCCCTGCCTCCTCCTGCCCTCAGCTGCGTGCTCCGGGCGGTGGGCAATCTGATTTATCTGGACTGTCTGGGCTGAGGAAGGGAGATGAGCGTTCTCCCTGGGAGGGATTTTCAGCTCATTTCACAGATAAAATCAATCAGATCTAAAGCGTACTCACTGCGGCCATGAGAGGGAAACCCAAGCAGCAGGGGCCCAAACGGAGGCCGCCCGCCTGCCTGCCGCACCTGGCCTGAGGCAGCGGGCGCCTGGGCCCGGCCCAGGGCTGCAGAGGGACCGCTCGCAGGACGCCGTGTGATGTCCGGCGTGGGCAGCTCGGGCGCAGGAAGGACCGCGGGCTGGCAGCAGGGCCATTACTCACCCAAATGCGCGTCCTTTGTTTTCCGGATGATGCTGGCTGGGGTGAGAGACGGTGAGGGCACAAGAATGCCAGTTATAAATGTCCTCGTGCCTTCTGTTTCCTGAGTGATGCTCAATGAAAGAAACCGGAAACAGCAGGTGATGGCTGAAGGGCATCTGAGGCCGTTGGCCGCTGGGTGGCGGAGATTTCTGTGTCTCCCAACTGCCCACATCGAGGAAGAGTTGGGCATCGAGCTCTTTCTAGGTGCCGTGGGGTCAGTTACGTGGCCCAGGACCTGGGATCTGTGTGGATACGTGCACCTGCCTGGTGCGCGCCCCCCACCGGCGTCCACACGCCTGGACACGCCCGTCTCGTGCTGGACGGAGGTGGCCCTCAGACCAACCGAGAGGTTCGGAAGGCGCCTGAGGGGTCAGGGGGTCAGGCACCAGTCTCCTCGTCAGCTTGCGGGCGGCCGCAGCTCTCACCCATTGTCCCAGCTCCCTGCGGGCCAGGGAAGGGCCGGTCTTGGCAGTGTCTTCACAGGCCCGGAGGGGCTGCGCTGGAAAGGCAGGCGTCTTTGGCAGGTGCCTCCTGCAGTCAGTCTGGGGGATACCTGTGCTCTGCAAACTGCAGAGGCACCAGGGTCAGCGGCCTCATGGGCACCAGCCAGTGAGCTGAATTTGTCCCAGTGGCTGGTTCAAAGCTGGAGGGGCCACAGCTCCTGCACCTGGCCCGTGAATGTTTCCAGCGGCTCCCATGACTTCCTACCTCCCGGGGGGAACGCCTCATCCTATTGTCTGTTCAATATGTCATACTATGGCCTGGATGTTCCACATTCACCAGACAAAGGGCCTGGGGGGAAATCAAATTGGATGGGTCATCTCTTCATCCCATAGGAAGCCAGTCTTCGTAGAGAACTGATAACTTTTGTAGGAAGTGGGGACCCCAGAGGGAATGTGCACATGGGTGGGCCCCAGGGCTAAAGTTTTCACAGCACACCAGCTAGAATTGTGCCCTCTCCGTGGGGTGGCACCCGCCAGGCTGGCACTCCCGCCTCTGGCTGCAGCAGCCCGGCCAGCCACACGTCAGATTAATACATCACCGGGTATGAAAGCACAGTTAGAATTTGACTGAGGTACTTCCAGCCTGAGAAAGGGAACGATTTATCAATGCAAACTTAATAACATCTATTTGAATCTAACTAAAAATCAATATTTCATTACCAAATTGTTAGTGAGAATGAAGAAAGATTGCGGGAGCCGGGCAGTTTGGGGCTGCGGAAGCGTCAGGAGCTCAATGTGAAGACGGAATGATGCATGAGGCCGCGCTGGACCAGGGGTGAACGAGGACACGCAGAGAGAGCTTGGCGGGGCCCCCTTGCTCATGACCTTGGCCGTGAGGGGACAGGAAACCGAGAGTAACTGTCAGTTCCCTTAAGGGCCGGAGTCGCCATAAATCACACCCCCGCCCAGGAGCGCCGAGGGGCGGGGCGCTGACCTAACTCCTAGGGCCCTGACATCACAGTTGTGCCCCCTCAAGGTGGGAATGGATAATGAGTGGATAAGATGGGGGGCCTGCGGTTAGTGTGTGCAAAGTGGAGCAGGGCCGATAAGCTGTGAAAGGCTGTCCCCTCATACCGCGCATCCCAAGCTGTCTGTTGCCATCGGAAAACTGGAAATGACAGCTGGTGTCTTGTGGGACGCTCATGTAAATCAGCTTGCGGGAGGTCCGCTCTGGCTGAGGAGCTGGGGCAGGTTTTCTGTCTGAGCCGCTGCCCTGAGACGGCTTTGCAGGGCTGTTACTGGAGTAGCCTCAGAAGGGACAGAGTCGGACATAGAAAGGCGTCCTGAGGCTTTGCTTTCTTTGCTGCAGGTGCCATTCCGCCCTGTGTGGCTTCGCTGTGCCGGCCACGTCGGCTGCCCAGACACCTGACGAATGGGTGTCTGTCCCTCAGCAAGGAGGACTGGGAATCACACATGAGGTGGCCTGAGCACACAGAAGCCCGTAGACTAAAACCAGGCCTCTGCTCGCTTTGCTCACCAGGAGCTGCGCCCAGGACCCCCACTGCGCCTCGGGCACGTCCAGTGTCCCCCTGCCCACCTGTGCCCTGCATTGTGGACGTTACAGCGAAGGAGGGCCCAAGTCTTGAGCCCTCATTTCCACGGGGCTGTCAGAAAAGTCATGACGCCTTTTTGCAATGAAAAACATAGAAAAAATACGTCATGACTTTTCCGACAACCCAAATATGATTCCCTTCAACAGTGAGGCTTAGCCCCTTGTTCCCAAACGAAAATGTAACTGATGCTGACAGAAGGTGGGGATGTACTTGTTTCACTCAAAACTTTTTCTAGAGCAGAGCTGGTCTGCACGGGAACCAAGGATTTAAAGACGGGGGCTGGGCGTGAAGTAGCTGGCGTTTCCTGGACACTCGATCGGCAAGGCTGGGAGTTCCTTTATGTCAGTCCTTCTCGCAGATAAAAAGCGCACCCGGCCCCAAGCTCCTGGGGCGTGTACAGCCGTGCACCCCACAGGAGCAGAGGCATCCGTGCAGGCACACGGTGCTCGCCCACATTTGGGGGGCGCTGAGCCGGCGCTCTGCTGAACTCTCACGACTTCCGCATTGACAAGCCCCTGGACTAGGTTCTTTCCCTGTTGTCTTCACTGCACAGAAGGGAGCTGGGCTTGGGGGGGTTGCTAATTCTTCTCCAGCCCGCAGGGTCCTGGTGTGTGTGTGAAGATGGGACTGAGCAGTGGGGCGTCTGTGGCAGCTGCCCCCACTCACCCCCATGGGGTGGCTGTGGGAGCCTCTGGGGCCCATGTGACAACGCCCAGTGCCCGGGCACGGCGTCACACAGTTACACCCTACATGTGTCCACACCTGAAAGTTGGCAATAGAACTCACTCCCATTGGAAACATGACGATCATGAAGTGGGAAAGAGCAAAACACAGACCATTTCACCTCAGGTCACCTTACGTGGGCCACACTGACGGAGGGGGTGCACAGGTGGGGTTGACACGCGCACGGCACAGCCTGATCGGCAGCCAGACCCATCGTTCGTGGCGGGCCGCACGCAGGGGGTCTCGGCAAAACTTGACGTGTCCGTAGGTTACACTCTAACCTGTGCCCATCACCCACCGAGGGCCATTTTGAGCCAGGTGCATTCAGCTGGGGATTTTTAAGGTCCTTGGATTTTTCCAAGGCTTCACGGGGGATTTGAGGAGACATCCTAAATTCCAGTGACACCCTGGCTTAGAATTTGCTGGACAAATGTCCAGAAAGGCATGGAAAAGTGTGGCTTTGCTGGGCATCACTTGAACTTGGAGCTTCTGTGTAATGTTCATAGGCAGCGAGACAGTGTGGAGAAAGTGAGGTTTCTTACAGCTTACTTATCAGTTGTGAACTGCAGGAAATCTGCTGAAAGGGGTGACAGACGTGAAGTGCTTACCCCAGTTCTGGGCAGAGCGAGTGGCTGATACGTACGGGTAAGAACACTCGCTTCGGTACTGCTGCTACCGCTGCCCTTATTCCTACCAGCACATCTCCCTAGAAATGGCTTCAGTCAAGTCGGGGCCTGCTTCAGCTATCCCCGCGGAATGCGGGCCACACCTGGCCAGTGAGGCACTGCTCCATTCCAGGTGGCTCTCTTGGTATTTAAGGACGAGAGATGGAGAGGAGAAGTACCCCACAGCTCTAAGAACCAGTGAGGTGGACCCCACCTGCAATGCGAGGGAGACACTCCATGATACGCACTTGTGGGTACAAAACCACTTGGAGAGAGTATGCGGCAGCCACAGGACCAGCGGAGTTGGAGTTGTCGCTTTGAAGTGCGGACACCCCCTATGGTGACAGCCCACCTCACCAGATGTGCTCCTTCCCTGCTGTGAAAATGTGAGCGGTTGAGTCGGTTTATGCCCAGAGCCCCCGACTCCTCTGGGGCCCCACAGGGAGGACCAGGGAACCGGGGGGGGGGTGCATGTAACCCCCAGAGCCTGTGTGCTCACTGGTTCTCACTGAGTGACACTGGAGACCAGGCTGCCGGACACTGCGGGCCAGCTGAGCAAAGCCAAGCCAGTGTAAGTTAACACCTTGTGGGCACTGATGACTTCCGGTCAAGGAAGCGTGTCTTCAAAGAGAAAGGTGGGAACCCGGGTCTGGGGGGCTGCCAGGCACCCTGGGGACCCTGTCACAGGGGAGGAAAGATCATTTCCCCGCACCCTCTGGCTTCTCAGCTGGGACTCGCCCCACACACCATAACAAAAGGCAGGTTAACAAGAGGAAAAGTGAAGTTTACTGTCATGTGTGCCTCGTGCACATATGGGGCAGGCTCAGGGGCATGAGTGGGTCTTGGGCGTGGCCTACCCCTCAGGCTAGCACCGTCCCAGCTGAAGACAGAGAGAAAGGGGCAGGGACGGTGACTGGGCAAGGCGCTTCCTCTGTCAGTGACTATCCCACTTGTCTAGGGAATTTTTCCTGGTGTCAGGGGGACACTTTTGTAAACTTACATCCTGTTTTTAGGCAAAGAGGGGGAATAATCCTTATGCCAAAGGTGGGTATTTCCAGGTGGCAGGCTCTGCCGCCTGCACTGTCACCAGTTAGGGCACTTCGGGCCCGTGTCCTGTGTGCACCTGGGTTAGAGGCCGGCTCCTCTTCTTGGCCGCCTGATTCCCCGAGACACCACATTGTTTCCTGAATGGAGAAGATAGATCCATATGTGGGGAAGTGACAGGCAGCCAAGCAAGTGACAACACGCCCGGGGCCGCCCTGTGCAAAGGGCTGCGAGATGCGCAGCGGCTTCGTGGAGGCAGTGACGGGGGGCAGTGACCTGTCCGCTCCCCACTGCACCCCTCCGTGTGCTGTTTGAGGTGCTCCAACCCGCCCGTACGGCCGAGGACGTTGTTTCGCGGCTCAGGCTCAGGGAGTGCAGGTGGCATTTTTCACATGTCTTCTGCCTGTGAGTGGCGGCTAAGCGGTTTGTCAGTGATCGATAAGGAGCCGTGTGCTTGTGTGTGCTCTTTGGTTCTCAAGGACATTCTTGGTCTCTAAGCCGCGCCTGCTGTTAGGAGAGGAAATTCCCTGCCAGCCGAGAGCTTCCGCAGACACCTGTGCTGCTCCCGCGTGCACCTGGATGGCCGTGGGTGCTGTCTCCGTGGCTGCCCCATGACAGCCTGGAGCCCAGCAGTGAGAGGCTCCTGCTGGGCTCTCTGCCTCGGGGCCCCCTCCATGCCCCCAAGGCCTTGGTGCAGGCAGCAGGCGAGGGGGAGATCGGCCCCGCCTGTGGCGCGGTCCCACTCTCGGGGACACAGAACGCTGGAGTGGCCTCCACGCAGCCCAGCTAGAGACTGAGGAGCAAGTCAGGGAGGCGGACCGCGTCGGCCCTCTGCCAGGGGCCGCCCAGGGCGTGGGGGAGAATGGTGCGGCGTGGGGCCTGCAGCCACACGGCGGTTTCTGCTGCCACCTGAGCGGGAGCTGTGACAGCACGGCCCCCTGACACGCGCCTTGCCCGTGACACTGCGGGGTGAGGCTTGCTCCCACACGTCAGGTGACTAAGGAGGCTCGTGGAGGAAGCCTGGCGGTCCGGGCTCCCTGGTCTTTGTCCTCTTGACTGTCGTTTTCTTGGGCCAGTTAAACAGGAAGGAATGTAGTGGCCAGCATGGAAGTGGGGACCCTTTACGGGCCATTAACGGAGACTCTTTCTTTACTCAGTCCCATTTGTTCCTGTGCAAATGTCTTTCCACAGACAAAGAGGAGTTTCTAGGGGATTTTATGTGAGACGTTTGTCCTTTCCATACGCGTGTCACACAAGTCCTCTGGCTTTTTCTTACCACCATGTTCAAAGATGTTGCAGGTCACCACGGACCACTTTAATGTCCTGAGGACACACGGCTGTTTCCATGAAAAATGGCTGGAGTGACTAGCTGGGACTATGTGTGCTGTAGAGCATGTTGGGTTACTTAGCACATGGAAAAGTGTGTGCGCGTGCGTGCGTGTGTGTCTGCGTGTGTACAATCAGTGGGTGTATTTCATGCTCAAGGAAGACCCTGAGATGTGAGATTTTTATGTGGGATTTCAACACTTTCATGTCTTGCCTTCAAAGCGACATAGTTTGATCTTCTGTGTGTGGTGCAGAATGCACCTAAAACCCTTTGATTAAAAGCTTCATGGTGTAGCCGTCTTAATGTGCCTTTAAAATACATGGACACAGGAGCCTCTCGATATCAAATTCTAGAATAATTTGCAAATTTCAGAATATGCTTGAATTTTGCCGAGGATATGTAGTTAGGAAACGGTATGAAAACCCCAGTTAATCACGAGGAGATTAAAGGAATTTTTAAAGCTGAATTGCAGCCACATTTCCATCCCCCGATAATTTCTTAATTTCCCTTCAAATCACCTTTCTTCTTCATAAAATGAACGGTAAAAATCCTCCTGAATTCCATAATGTGCCAAGAAAAATGGGGGGAAATTAAGGAGGCCCCTACCTTTTAATCATTCTGTGCATAAAGTGTTTTAACTGCACGCCAGGAAAAAACTGGAGGCGCTGGTGTCTGAGGTATTCTGTGCCATAAACTCCCATAATAGAAACAGATGGTGAAGCTGCCTTGGAAGTGAAGAAACCAGTGTACACGCAGCCCACCCTAACATATGAAGAGATTCAGGGCTGACACATGAAGGAATGCGTCTGGCCCCGTGCCAGTGGGGCTCTAATTCAGCCGCCAGTGCTCCAGCTCGAGACGGGAGACCCACAATTTCAGGATCTGGAACGCCGGGAGCCCCGGGATTCAGAACTCTGCAGAAGGTCCTCGCGTCTGTCCTGCCCGAGGACAGCATTCTCTGCGTCTCAGGTGACTGCCAACCCCAGCCCGGAGCCCACTGTGGCTTCTCCAAGTGGCTCGTGAAGACAATAGTGGAGAGGTGCCAAGGTGCTGGGGCTCCTCTGAGTGAGAGAGGGCTCGCTTCCTACCTGGGCTGCCCCCAGCAGCTGCTGGAAGACGGGAAAGGCTCCCTGACAAAGCGCATCAGGGAGGCTGATCGTAGACGGGAGTTGGGACGTGAGCACCAGTCCTGTGGGGCCCCTCGGACTGGGACACGATGCTCGCGTGGAGCCTCTCTCGGGTGTCAGATTTTCCAAAGGGAAGCCGAGCGTGAGTTCCATGATCATATCCCAGTGACATGAATACACACGTTTTCTCATTTTCTCCATCAGTTAGGGCGGACTGAAACTCTGCTACTAACAGATCTCAAAATACAATGACACGAACACAGCACAGCAGATGTTTATTTTTCATGTGCGCGCCCCAGGGTGTCCAGGTGCCCGGAGGCGGTGCCCGGTGCATCCACGCTGGGGACTTGGCTCTGTCCACCTTGCGGCTCCATCATCCAAGGGCGTCCTGTCACCTCCCACTCCCCCAGAGGAGGCCACGCTGTCCTCAGAGCTGCGTTCCCGAGGACGCACGTTTCACTTCCTCTCGTGTCCTGTTGGCCAAAGAACATGGCTGCCATGTGCAAGGATTTGCAGAGAGGCCTGGGGAGGTCCCTCAGGGCGGCACGCTGACGTAAGACCCCCGACGTCCCAGGAGCGTCTCACATGCACCTGCCGTCCTCTTACAAGAACCACTGCGTCCTTCGACCTTCCATCCCACTGGGCACTGTGGTGCTTGCAGGTGGGCCCGGCCCAGAGTTGCCCCCGTGCTGCACCCCAGCGTCCAGTCACCTGAGTTCTGATCAGCAGTGAGAGCCATGCCGTCCCTCCGCAGGCCTCGGCCCTGGGCTCCCGGAGCCTCAGGGAGCCTCCGCTGTTATTCTCTGGAACCCTGCATGGGAGTCCCTCAGAGCCTTAGAGACCCAGCACGGGGAAGGCCAGCTGTGCAGGCCCGTCTGCCCACGGGCTCAGCCTGGGCCATCCCATCCCTATAAGAACCCTCCTTCCCGACACTCGCAAACTGCAAAGAGCAGGCTGTATCTCCACTCAGAACAGGGCCTTCTGACGAGTATGACTTGCCTCCTGCCATTAGCTTTCCTTGGTCCAGAAAGGAGGCGATTCCAGTCTCTGCGAGGCCCACTCCTGGGGTGTCTGTGTGAAGATGTGTCAGGGGAAGGGCAGGCTGGACCCCTGACTTCATCCTCTGATGCCTCCTACACCCCGCCTGTGGCCGGGGCAGCCAGACCCTGCAGGGAGGGCTGTGGAAAGCAGTCCCTTGTCTGAGGCTGGCCAGGGGTTGGTTTGGAAGAAAATGCAAGTTGGGGACCTCAAACTTAAAACAGTTTGGGGGTCCTCTAAGAGAAACAATACAAAGTTATGAACAGAGAATTGCTAGGCTTCCTCGCTCAGCTATTCTGAGGCTAGAGTTTCATTAGGTTTCTGGTGCTGGGGGGGCCGGGTTGGGGTGAGGGGAGGACAGGTAGTCCACCGGCCTTCTAGCGCGGCCGCAACAGGAGGCAGTGGAGGGCACTGACGGGGGCAAGGGGCCTCCCTGCTCCGCGAGGGGGCTGAAGGCTGGCTGCATAAACGCTGCAGCCCTCAGAGCTGCCCTGCACTTGGCTTGGCCCATCTGCCTGACCGTTCCCTTCCCCGGTCAGCCCTGAGCCACAACCCCCTTGCAGTGGGATTTAGAACACGCTTCCGGTTGAGCTTGTGGTTTCTGCCAGACCGTGGATTCTCAATCGTAAACACAGCATTCCCTTCCAGGAAGCCCCCTCCCTGTACCCGGAATGGTGTGAGGAACAGCCTATGCACAGTGAATGCTGGGAGGAAGGCTGGTTGGACGTGTGGAAGGGTGACCAGGTGGAAGTGTCTAGGAGGCTCTTATTTAGTGGAAGGACCAGACACTCCTGCCAGCTCCCCCGTGCTTGGCTTTCCCCCGGTGAGTCTTGCAGTCAGGCAGACTATGGGCAGGCCATGGGCCTGATGCCTTCCTGTTAAGCCCTGGTGCCTGGGGGAGGCTGGGCATGTGGAAGGCCTGAGCAGCCTGGCACTGGAAAGGGGGAAGGTCTGTGCACAAACAGAGGGGCTCTCAGGAGCGCTTGGGGGCCTGCAGGAGACCCTAGTCCATGGACATTTTCATGGGCACCGGGCAGGGCAGGTCCAGGAGCCACCCTCACCCCATTTCTGCTCTTCTCACCTTCCATCCAGCCCCAGCCCCTGGGAGCCTCACAGACACTGGAAGGCTCAGCCAACCTCTTGGCAAGTGCCCACTTAGAAGCGCCAAGAGTGGGGGGTGAGGGACCAAGGAGCTCAGAAGGTAGGGGCGCTAGGACCCCAGTGAGACGCTTCCCACGGGCCCTCTCGGTCACGGCACCGGGCTCCCTGCAGGCCCTGCTCCGCGCTGGGAGGAGATAGCGGGTCTGGATGAGCTCCAGGGAGTGCGTTTCCGGCGTTGATGTGTGCCTTGACAGTCAGAAATAACCCAGGCATCGCTTTGCATGTGATTTATACGAGTGCCTTAATTGGCATCTTGATTATATATATGATTGCGTGAAGTGCCGTTTTCAGGAAGGTGTATCTCTAAATAGAAAAGAGAAGAAACCTACAGCTGTGAAGGGGGTGTAAGCTCCCGAGACGTAGGCCTCCCCCTGCGCTTTTGCGCCAAGACCCTGTTTTTCGATTTCTGCCCCCAATTCCACGTCCTCCCTGTGGGTGAGGCGCTGGGCCCTGCAGCATCTCAGTGGGTCGGCGGCGTTTTTCTCTGCGGCACCAACTCCAGGGTATGGCCTGTGCTAGCCTGATTACAGCTAATTATTTTAGAAATACATTTTAAAGGCAAGTTATCTTAAGTTTATGTCTAATGTGATGGGGAAGATCTAAGGAAAACCTGAAAATCATAAAACGTTCCAGAACATTCTATTTTATGCAGTCCAGAATGTGACACATGGGGTCTTTAATAATTCACTGCTTGTTAACATTAAACAACTGTTAACATGCTCAAATAATTAGTTATGCTTGCTTGACATGTTTGCATCTTTAATAATTGATGCATTTATCTTAATTACTAACAGTATTATGGTCGTAATATGCATCTTTTTTCCATCTTAAAATTTTAACAAAAACTGACTTTTTGCCAAAAATGATTATGCTCTAAGTTTTAATTACTCATTGTAATTAAATTGCAAGCTGCAGTATTTTACTAAAATATCTTCTACCAAAATATTTAATGGAAAAGAGGTAATTTGTTGTTTATGCAGCCAAGTTAGTAAATATTTCATAAGTTTGATATTACCCTTTCAGCCTGGATGTAAAATAACATGGCTTTCAAGATACAGCTCCATTTATAAGGCCTCCGTAGCTGAGATTTTCTACCATTTTTACCCAAAATGTCAGCCCCTGCCCCAAGCCTGGTGAAGCCCCCCGTGTGAGAGTTTCCGTGACCAGCCAGGCCTGCCTGCACCTCAGTCTGGCACAGGCTGGGCGCGGGGCGGACTGGGAGTGCGCGGGGCGGACTGGGAGTGCGCGGGGCGGACTGGGAGTGCGGCCTCAGTCTCTGGCACAGGCTGGGCGCGGGGCGGACTGGGAATGCGGGCCAACAGCGTGCACGCTTTCCCTCCCTCTCCTTCCCTCTGCCCTGTCTGACCCAGCGAGCCCTGAGAGTGGTGCTGGGGTGACATTGCTATTAAAATGTCCTTGTGTGGGGAGCCTGCACACTGGCCACCAGCCAGGCTTGTCAGGCTGCCACCCACACAATGAAAGTTCCCTGCTTTACTCAGTAACACCCACCCCGGAAGAGAACATTGCCCAGGAAAGATCTAGAAGGTGATGGTTTTCCCAGTGAGGAAACTGGGGCTCGTGCCAAGGGACCGAAGTACAAAAGCACTTAGATCTTCAGATGGCAAGTCCAGGTCTGTGTCCTTACACCTTGAGGACCCTCCCTTGGACCTGTGGGGCTGTCGCTTAGGCTTCCTCAGGGCTCCCGTGCTGGGGACGATGACTGCCGTCGCAAATGCCCCGTCCCGTGGAAGCAGGGTGCCGGGTCCGGAGCGGTCACTGCTTGATGACAGGGCCCCATTCATCTGGGCTGATCCCACAATTCTTCCCTGGGGTTCACTTGGCTGGAGGCATCAGGGAGTAAAGTGGTTGGGGTTTGGGAGAAGCCCCAACTCGTTCCCTTGGTTGACAGTTCACTGTTGTAAGTCATTAGAGGCTTTCAAGATGCAAATCAAGCAATGCTGGGCTCCTTGGGGACTGACAGGCAGCCCAGAGGAAAGTGGAGCTGGCAGGAGGCCTGGCCGGGCACCCTGAACACACACAATCGTTCGCTTTGTCCCTGAAACTGTGTGACTTCTTGGGGATTGAGAGAGGGCCAGGTGCAGGGGATTTCTAGTGTTAGAATATATGGAGGGAGACCGTCTCCTCACCGCCTAACGCATCAGCTAAGGCGAGTCCGCGGCAAGCAGTGGAGTCTTGATCTGCACTGGTTTTAGGGTGAATGCTAACGATTCCACAAAAGCCGCCCCAGAGCTGCAGGCGTGAGGCAGGACCCCCATTCACAGCACAGCCACCTTGCTTAGGACAGCCCTCACTCCCACAGCCTCCCACTGGCTTCATCGTAAGCCTGGCCCCTTGGTCCCAGGATGGCCGCAGCTGTCGTCCCAGACGCCACAGGCACAGGAGAAAGCGGAGCCCGTTTGTGCCTTCCTCTTGGGAATGAGGACAGCATCCCAGACGGCACCCCCCGGCTCCCACCTCATTGGCCGTTTGGGGGTCCAGTGCTTCCTCCTGATGCAGCCACTGGCCAGTGGCATGAGATGACCAGGACTGGCTGAGACACGTGATCCGGAGGTGGACTTCGCACTGGGAGTCGGCCATGTACCCAGCGTGCTCCCCGGCCAGCCCTCCCTGTGCCACTGTCGTGAGCTGCGTCCCTTCTCCAGGCCTGGTCCTGTGGAGGGCGTCCCAGGGGAGGCGCAATGAATACACACAGACTGTCCTAAGAGGGGTTCAGGCAATAGGGAGACGAGACGTGTTCATAGGGGAAAAAAACCCAACTAAATGGAAGCCAACTGCAATTGCTTAGAAGAATAACTAACAAATGCTCGGCTCAGCACAATTCACCAGGAAATTTCTAAACATCTCTGCACAAAGATGTGGTTTGGATATTATGGAGGAGAAAAAAGAACATAAAAATGCATTCTTCCTATTAAAGAGGTTAGCTGAGGAGACAAGATATGCATAAAGGGGACTGCCTTTGTCTTTCCGTCACCCCAGACAGAGGTAGGCAGGCGCTGGGCTAGTTTAAAGGAGTATTTATGGGGAGTCATCTCCCAGCTTCTGGGGGCCTTTGCATAGCTAAGAGAGAGGCCATTAAGAGGTTTCTGTCGGTTGAGAAAGCTTTTCCCTCTAAGTAACAGAGAACCAGATTAAGTGTGCTGGCACGTGAGGACATTTATTGTTACGAAGTCTCCAGGTGGGCACTCAGCTCAGCAAGGCAATCAGGATTTCAGGGTTTTTCCATCTTGGGGTTGTTGGGTTGTGTTTTCTCACCTCATGATGACAAGACGGGCATCGCGGCTCCAGGCGTCAGGTCTGTGTTCTCAGCGGGAAGATGAGGGAGGTGCCTGCTGGCATGGCCCTTTGGTGCCTGCCCTTGTACCGTTGTACTGAAGCGAGCTCGCGTTTCTCAGAAGGCAACCCGCAGGTCTCCCTGTAACTTGCTGGCTGGGACTGGGCCTCCTGGGACCCTTATGTTCAGAGGGGCCTGGAAATGTATAGTGAGTGACGGAAAGGAGGGGCGTGAGAAGGGCTGGGGTCTTGCCAGTCAACTGTGCCGTCCGTGGGACAGGGGCTGTGCCGTGTGTCTTCTTCTCACACTGGCAGGAAGGCTGGAGGGGGCAGTGTGAGAGCAGAGCCAAGAGGAAAGGGCCAGCAGTGCCATTCAGGGCAGTGCGAGTCGCTGATTCCACTGTCCGAGCTTCTGTGCAGATTATGCAGGCGTTGGGCAGCTGGTCCTTCCCCGTAGCGTAGACTGCATTGTCTCGAGAATGGACATTGGTTTGGATTAGGGGTGTGTGTGTGTGTGTGTGTGTGTGTGTACCCATTGCACAATTGGCAGAATCAAATCAAAACAACAAGCAAGCCCCAACTCCCTGCCGCCCTGGCGCTGGGGAGGTCCTTCCCCACCCGCCTTGGGAATGCTGCCTGCCTCCTGCCACCCCCTCCCTGTCCTTGCTGTAAGCGCAGGGGCAGAAGCCACTGTGGGCGGGTGATGAAGGCACATTGGGGCACCGTGTGAGCCTGGTCTTACAGCAGGTGGTGGAGAAAGCCAAGGCTTGACCCAAAGCGAGGCGGAAGCGCAGACCATCCAAGTGGCCGCGGCCCGCACGAGGCCCGCATTGCCCTTGTCTGGCACCTTCCCCCAGTAAGCCCAGTAAGCCCGGAGCCCTTCACCCAGCGCTCCTGCCCTCCCTGATCTCAGCGGACTGAGACAGCCCCCCTCAGGGCGAGAGCAGTGGGTACGTATCCCTCTGAAAAGTAGTCGCCTGTGCTCGCTCGGTGGTTTTGGGAAATGACTTCAATCAGCAGGAACCTCAAGGAAGGACCCTGCTGGAATCGGCCACGTCAGACGGGCTTCCGCAGGGATTGGCGCGGCCCCCCACGGCCAGGTCCGGGGAGCGCTCAGGAGGGGCCTCCGGGAGCGGGCCCTGAGCCTGGGGTGCGCGTGTGTGGGCCGGGGGCACTGGGCAGGGACAAGAGGGGGCCGGTCAGAGGATGTCGGGCAAGGTTCAAGAAGGGGGCCGCACCCACAGGGGCCCCGGGGGCAGTTCAGATGCAGGATCTTGGGGCTGTGGCTTTCCCGCCCGTTGGCCTTGGCACAAGGATGACCCCGCCCCAACCCCGTCTGGGGACGTGAGGCGTGCCAGCCCTTTCACATCCAAAGCGGAGGAAGCACGGTCCAGCCTCCCCATGGCTGTCCTCCCCGAATGAGCTATTGGGGGCTGGTGTGGGCACCCCCAAGTCAGGGGGCACACAAGACATGATAAAATGGGGTCCAGGAGGGACACCGTCCTTTGTGGGAACCGAAGCAGAAGCTGCGGAGAGCAGTGCCTGGGCCGAGCGTCAGGGAGCTCGCGCCTCCTCCCTGCGGCCCCGACCCCAGCCCGTGGAGGGAAGAGGAAGGCGGTGCACGGGGCCCCCGCAAGCACTTTCCCACGAATGTGCTTTTCTTTCAGACTTTATGGTTAATTTATTTATCTGACCGCTCGGGAAGGCAAGAAAAGTACCGTTTTATGAGCCCAGGACCAAATCAAAACCAATAGCACACTTAGGTGCCCTAATTTTTCTGTTCCCAGAGATTTATTCCTCTTTATTATACCTGACAGCAGTCAACAAACACCAAATGGGCGTCCAGCGCTCTCAGCACATAATGGCCTGTGCTACGCGCACAGGGCGGGGCGTTTTCACCCGGCAGCACTCAGACGGCTGCATTGATCCCCGCAAGGAACAGACCCAAGTTCCTCAGGGGCTCAAGCAGCTAACACAGCCGGTGCCCAGGGG
Organism: Aselliscus stoliczkanus; assembly: GCA_033961575.1. Lineage (NCBI taxonomy): Eukaryota > Metazoa > Chordata > Mammalia > Chiroptera > Hipposideridae > Aselliscus > Aselliscus stoliczkanus. The sequence goes on from CM066732.1 coordinate 55,263,071, forward strand.
CGGGGCGGGGGCTCCCGTGGGAGGGGCGCCACGAGCCCAGAGTGTGGGGGCCTCGTGGGCGTCAGGCTCGGCTGGTGGGGTGCTGCGTGAGGGGACCACTGTGCAGCTCGCTCGGGTGTGCAGGGGGCAGGGGGCAGGGGGCGGTGAAGCGTGCGGTGCCATCCGGCTGCCAGCAGGCTCCTGAGGACGTGGAGCCAGGGGATGGGGCCAAAAACTGTGAACCCATTAAAGCCCGTGTCCTGTTGGACGGGGTCTGGCCTTACCCGACAGCCCACTGGGGCCATCATCTGGGCAGCCCTTATGCCCAGGTGCTCGGCCTGGATGTCTCATGGAGGCCATAGGAACACTCCTATTTTAGTGCTCCTTTGTTCTAAGCCCACATCAGCTCCTTCTGGGATCCCAGTCCCCACCGTATGTCTCCCTTGGGTGTCTCGGCAGCTTCCCAGGGTACTGGCATCTCCATGGTGCCTGCCTCTGCCTGATTCCCGCTGGTGGCGCCCGACCCATGGGGATGCTGGCCCCTCGGCCTGTTGACTCAGAGACCAGAAAGCTCAGAGACCACTTACCCCCAGAGCTGACTCTGTGCTGACCACCTGGCAGGAGTATGGAATGGGCCCTTTTGTTAATCGCTCCCTGAGACCAGGATGTAAATCTGGGAAGGCTTCGAGGAAGGTTTGGGGAAGCACCAGGAAACGAAGAGCCGCACAGAGATGGATGTGGCTGCCCCATCCCCTCAGGTCTAGGCCTGACCTTGCAAGTTGCCTCCATGTGTTGGGGCCTGGTTTAGCCCCAGGCAGGGCCCTGTCCATACACGGGCCTCCGGTGGCTTGAGTCCAGACCCAGTTGGCAAAGAGGCCCGGAAGGAAACTGCAGGCACCTGAGGCCAGTGCCGTAGTGTCTCTTCCCTGACCCCCTCTGCTGTGATGGCTGACAGCTAGGCCAATTCCTTCAGGGGACACTGTCCCACTGCCACGCTCTTTGAATATGGTCACAAGAAATCAATAGCAAGAGAGCGGCCAAGTCCTGTCAAAGCCTGCACTGTTTGGACCCACCTGACCCACGATGAGTCATCAATAGCACGGCTCAGGCTCGGCCTTGCCCTGCTTGGGGGTGGAGGAGCCTCTTTGGCCTTCTTCTCACTGTTGTTGGGGGGCACTCAACTAGGACCCACTGTGACTGCGCTTCTTCAAAACTCAGCAATTTACACCTGCTTTGCCATCTAAATCCAAACCTATGAAAGCTGCGCTCGCCCTGCGGAGTGACACCGCTGGAGACCGAGTGCTGGGGCCATTTCGTAGCCAGTTTTCTTCCCATTTGGATCCATTTGGGTCCCTTTGGAGCTTGGCCACAAGAACATACGTGACTTGGGCAGGCACTCCTGGGTTTCTGGCCCACAGTGAGGAGGGGCGTCTGCTGGCTGTGTCCCAGGGGCCCTCAGGACGACCGTTCTCAGGACCACTCTGGGCCTGGCATTCATGAAGCCGGAGACACTGAAGATGTAACTTTAATGGTCTCCTCTAATTCATGGTCTGCTTTTATGCGTGTAAAAAGAGAACCCTTCCTTCTCGTGACACCTCCATTTATTCAGAATTAGCATGTAAAACCCTAAATTAGGCATCCCACACTCGGGTTCTGACAGAGCCATTACTTTTTATGCTGAGAGAGTTGAGTTAATTTTAAATTATTGAGGCCCAGCACCTGAGTGAAGCAAGCATCTTCAAACATATCTGGCATCTGTGGGCTCCGTAATGCAGGAGCACAAACTGGATTAAAATCCATTTCTCCTCTGCTGGCCAGATGCATATATACGGTGCGGCCAAGAGAGACCTCATGTTGCCGTTAATTTTGCAAGAGCAGGTTTTCTGCAGAAACAGGACAGGCTCTGTCCCTCAGGTAAACAGAAGCTGACACACAGGTTAAAGCTGCCTCCTGACCCAGGTGAGGAATAGGGGGCCCCAGGTCATCTTTTCCCTGCTCATTGCCAGCCCTACTGCCAGACACTGAGGCTGTGTAAGACAGATGAAAATTACATCATAGGCGGAGGACTCCAGTCAAGGTGGCAGAGTGGGTAAACGCTGTGCTCACCTCCTCCCACCACCAAATAAAAATTGCAAGTAAACTACAGAACAAGCATCACTGAGAACAACCTGAAGTCTAGCTGCACAGAAGCCCTACCTGTAAGGACATACGGAGAAGCCACTTCAAGACCGGCAGGAGGGCAGAGCCGTGGAATGGTCAGCCCACCCCCACATGTGGAGTTAAAAATCAGGAGGCATATCTCGACTGCGGAGGTCCCCCTCTGAGAAGCGAGGCTCCCAGCCCCACACCTGGACCCCAGCCCAGGGGCCCAGTGCTGGGGAGAGAAGTCCGCACAACTTCTGGCTGTGAGAACCAGAGGAGATTGTGGCTGAGTGAGACGAGGGCGGCTGCACTCCCAGTCTCTCCTCTTAAAGAGCCCGCACATGAGCTTACTTGCTGATGGATTAGCTCCCTCTGAGCTCTAGTGCTGGGGAAGTAGCTCGAAGGCGTCAACAGCATAAGGTGCGGTAGTGAGTTGTCTGGCTTTAGAGGGAAGCCTGGAGGGCAGCTTTATTCCAGACAGAAGTGCTGGCAGAGGGCACTATCTCTTTGTTGAGCCATGCCTCTTGCCAGCATGCTGACACAGGCAGCTGCCATATCTGAGTCTCCATCAACCTGGCTATCACCTTTCACACTGCTCTGGTGATTCCCTGAGACCCTGCCCCACCCAACTTATAGGCCCACCCAAGCTGTGTCTACGGGCTTTTCTACACAAATGGCCTATCTTGACTAATGCTTCAGACTTTCCTAAAATCTTTCCAAGATTCACAAACCCCAAAAAGCAGCATCTGGACTCAGCATGTCCCATGCCTCTGGCTAACCAGCCCTAAGCCTGGCACAAGCAGCAGCCAACTTCGGTTCACAACACAATTACTCCCAGGTGCTTCCACGCCCAGCACAAGTAGCTCCCAACTGCAGATCACTTTGTAGCTCTGATCAGAGGGCCTCGGGTAGGGCACAGTTGTGGCTGAACTTGGCCAGTATGCTAGCCCCTCCAAAGGGGCTCCAGAACCAACACACCTGGTGGTCAGCTTCAGTCCACACCACAGCACCACCCGATTAAGTCAAGTGACACAGAGGGCACACTGGCCAGACATCAGAACCCAACAAAGTGAATCCTGCTCTGTAGGGTTGGCCTCTGCACAACAGCCCCCACTGTAGCCATGGCCAGTCCTCACAACCAATCAGCCTGAGGGTCGGTCCCTCCCATTCATGTGCAGACAGCAACCAAGGCTCAACTACAACAGGAGGGCACACACAACCCACTCAAGGGACACACCTGGAGGACCCATCTTAGGTAACCAGGGAGACTGTGCCACTGCGTCCTACAGGTCGCTTACTACATAAGGCCATCCGGCCAAGACTGGGAGACATAGTGGGTCTACTTAATATGTAGAAACAAACACAGGTAGGCAGCTAAATTGAGGAGACAAACATGTCCCAAGTGAGAGAAGAGAACAAAGCTCCAGAAAAACAACTAAACAAAACAGAGACAAGCAATCTACCAGATGCAGAGTACCACACACTGGTTACAGGGATGCTCAGTGATCTCAGGGAGAAATTGGACAAAGAGATAGGAAACATAAAAATGGAGATAGAAAACATAAAAAAGAACCAGACAGAAATAAAGAATACAGACACTGAAATGAAGAATACAATAGAATGGATCAACAGTAGATTTGATGAAGTAGAGGATTGGATCAGTGATTTGGATGATAAGGTGGCAGAAAACACCCAATCAGGACAGAAAAAAAAAGAATTTAAAAAAATGAGGTTAGTTTAATGGGCCTCTGGGTCAACATCAAGTGTACCAACATTCACATCAGAGGGATACCAGAAGGAGAAGAGAGAGAGCAAGGGATTGAGAACTTATTTGAAGAAATAATGACTGAAAACTTTCTTAACCTGGCAAAGGAAATAGACATACAAGCCCAGGAAGTGCAGAGTCCCAAGCAAGATGAACCCAAAGAGGCCCACATGAAGACACATCATAATTAAAATGCCAAAGGTTAAAGACAAAGAGAGAATCTTAAAAGCAGTGACAGCAAAGCAGTTAGTTGATGAGGGAGCCTCCAGCCAGCAGGGTGCAGAGTGGCCCCTCCCTGAGGGGGGACATGTTCCCAGGGACCGACACTCTGCTCCCAGGAGAGCTCTCTCCTCTCCCAGCATCCCATGTTTTCCTCAGGAAACCGCCATTCTCCTCCCCCCTGCCCCGGCCATTGTCAGGGAGCAACACTCCTAGTAGCATGCCCACCCTGTCCCCAAGGGGCATGTGTGACGCTCTGACCAGGTGCTAACCAGTTCTGATTTTGCAAATGATCATGCCACTGATATTTACTGCCAACTGTACTCTGCAGAAATGTGAGCTGCTCTCCAACCAAATCTAAGAAATACGTCGAAGCTATCCGTCAGGGCTGCCAACGTGTCACTGGCAACTTGACTTCAGGCCACCTAAATGTCTTCCCTTGGCTGTATTCTGGCCATATCCCCTCATAAGCAGAGCTCCTCTGGCCTGGTGGAGGGTTCAGAGTTTGCCAGCCCTGCTGAGTGTGGGGCAGTGTTCGCCTCTGAGCACCAGGGACTTGGGGCCGGAGGGGATGACTGAGATGACCGTCTGTGCCGGAGCCTGGGAGCACCGACAGGCCTGTGGGTATGGCGCAGTCTGCCTCGAGCTGCACAGAGCCTCCTTCCCATCGACTTACAGCCTGAACTTGAACTAAATCCAGGAGGGACTGGGTTGAAGCAAGAGACAGCTGGCTGGCTGTGCCTTGGGCTGCAGCTCCTGGGAGAGGCAAGCCAGGGACCGTGAGCGGCCAAGCCCTGTCTCGCCCGGGTGTGAGACGGAAAACTGCCACACATGGCCAAGATGCCTGTGGGTCTTTGCTCGTGACCTTGGTCATGGGGGGAACCCACAGTGCCCACAGGATGACCACAGCTCAGCTCAGCTCAGAGGGCAAAGGCTGCCTGGTCTCCCCATACAGAAAGGGCTCTACATCCATCTGCCGGAAGCAGGCGGCGGCACCAACAAGTGTCGTGTTCAGTTTTAAAATGCCACAAATAACAGATTTATAGATTTTTCTAAATACATTATTTTAGCTTGACAGCATTAATCATTCATGCTTCCTTCTTTCATTTTTCTACCTGCAATGGATTATTGAAACAGAAAATAACAACGAGAAAGGCTAGCAGCAGTATCAAAATGTCAAGTTTGTACTTAGAGTTGTATGGGCCCAGACAGGGTCAAGGGCCCCAATTATTTGTGTGTGTACACGGTGGTACGACATGAAAGGTTATGTCACCTACAGCTATTCTCCTGCAGATTTAAATAGGACTGATATTCAGCCGTGCAGGAGCTGCTGACTTGGAACCGAGAATTGTAGAGAACTGCCGACTCTGGTGTCAGAACCTGATACGAGTGGGCGTGTGTGCGGTGTAGCTGTGGGCAACGCCACATGCCTGGCACAGAGCCGCCAGTCCCGTGAATCATTCCTGACCTGCTCTCTGTCACTTAAACTTAAGGCAGAGGGTAAAGTCACAATTCCAGGCGAGGGGTGCAACGTCAGGCCTGGGCACTTCCCAAGACACCGTCGGGAAACTGAGATGAGATGGGACACAGCAACCACACCGGAAAGGCATGTGGGCACTTATGTGGGTCCAAAAGGGCGTCCCTGGTGCCCCTGGGCTGGTGGCATTGGAAGGAAGGGCTGTCCCCTGTCGGAATATAGCCGTTGCGTGGAGGGACATCTGTAGGAACAATCTGCCACTTGGTCAGTAAATGAGCAGCTGACTTTTTTTTCGACTAATGAACACGACCCATGTCTTGCTCGTCGTAGCTATTCGATGAATATTCGCGGTCGTAGATGGATGAGATCGTACCTGGGACAATACAATAGATCCTGCAATGTCCCCTCACAGACAACAGATCATTTAACCCTGCCACCACCCAGCTGAGATCTGTTCCAGCCAAAACAAACATAGCGCGAGACCCGAGATGATGCGGTTGTTAAAAGTCACTCGGCTGTTGACTAGAGAGAGGGCTCAAGCCCTCTGTTCGGGTTTCCTTACCCCATGGCCTAGGGGCACCTTCTGAGGATGCCCTGATGACCCCACCTCCAGGGCAGGGAACTTGACTGCCAGGGTGACCAGTGGTGGGAAGGACTGCACTCTGGCCCTGGTTTTCCCACCATTTGGGGCTTTGGGGAGCAATCGGTTGCATTAGGTCAACATTTTATGGCCCAGCTTGCCAACGAGGGAGAACCCAGAAGGCGGTTACTCCCAGCACCGACCTAGTTTGTGGCGTCACAGAAATGCCACCTGTGGTGGACGGGACCGAGAAGGGGATGTCACAGACCTCAGCCTGTCTCGTAATTCCTGATTCAGGCCCCATCCCGTCTCTCCGCTGTTCTCACCCCTTCCACATTCCAGCCAAGCTGTTCTCCTCCGGGGCGAGGGGATACGTTCCACATCTTTTTCCTTTTTATTTAAGATGTTTCTTAAAATATAACTAACATACAACATTATATTAATTTCAGGTGTACAGCATAGTGGTTAGACATTTATATAATTTAAGAAGTGATCCCACCTGCCACTATACGTAGTTATTACATATTATTGGCTATAGTCTCCGTGCTTTACATCCCCATGACTACTGTGTAACTACCAATATGTACTTCTTAACCCCTTCCCCTTTTTCACCGGGCCCCTCAATCCCCCCTCCCATCTTGCAATGTTCTCTGTTACCTATGAGTTTGTTTCTGTTTTGTTTGTTTATTTTGTTCTTTAGATTCTACGTATAAGTGAAATCACATTGCATCCGTCTTTCTTTGTCTGACACCCCATTCAGCACAATACCCTCCAGGTCCATCCATGTCACCACAGATGGCAAGAACCCATCCCCTTCCCTGGCCGAGCAATATTCCACTGTATATATGCACCACCTCCTCTTCATCCATTCATCCATCGACATATACCCAGGCTGCCTCCACATCTTGGCCACTGTAAACCGTGCTCCAATGAACATACGGATGCATATGTTCCCTCACAGTAGCATTTTGGGTTTCTTCAGATAAATACCCAGAAGTGAGATTACTGAGTCCTTTTTTGTCTTTTGTTATAGCCTTTCTTTTAAAGTCTGTTTTGTCTGATATAGGTATTATTATACCAGCTTTTTTCTTTTCATTTTCATGAAATATGTTTTTCCATACCTTTACTTTCAGTCTCTGTGTGTCTTTTGATCTGAACTGAGTCTCTTGTAGGCAGCATACATATGGGTTTTGTTTTCTTATCCATTCAACCACCCTGTCTTTTGATTGGAGCATTTAATCCATTTACACTGAAAGTAATTGTTCATAGATATATAGTTATTGTCATTTTATATTCATATTTTTTATCCTTTTTTTTCATTTTAAAGAAGTCCCTCTAACATTCCTTGTAATATTGTTTTGATGGTGAGGAACCTTTAGCTTTGTCTGGCCTGGGAAGCTCTTTATCTGTCCTTTGATTCTAAATGATAGCTTTGCTGGGTAGAGTAATCTTGATTGTACGTCCTTGCTTTTCATCAGTTTGACTGTTTTGTGCCAATTCCATCTGGCCTGCAAAGTTTCTGTTGAGAAAGCAGCTGACAGTCTTATGGGGGCTCCCTTGTAGGTAACAAGCTGCTTTTCTCTTGCTGCTTTGAAGATTCTTTGTCTTTAACCTTTGGCAATTTAATTACGATTCCTTACTGGGGGCCTCTTTGGGTTCATCTTGTTTGGGACTCTCAATGTTTCCTGGGCTTGTACGTTTATTTCCTCCACCAGGTTAGGGCAGTTTTCAGTCATCATTCCTTCAAATAGCTTTTCAATTCCTTGCTTTCTCTCGTCCCCTCCTGGTACGCCTATGATGTGAGTGTTGGTATGCTTGATGTTGTCCCAGAGGCCCCTTAAACCTTCCTCATTTTTTTGGATTCTTTTTGCTGTTCTGATTGGGTGTTTTCTGCTACCTTATCTTCTAAATCACTGATTTGATCCTTTGCTTTATCTAATCTATTCTTGATTCCTTCTAAAGTATTCTTCATTTCAGTTATTGTATTCTTCATTTCTGATTGGTTCTTTTTCACGTTTTCTATCTCCATTTTTATGTTTCCTATCTCTTTGTTGACGTTCTCCTTGAGATCACTGAGCATTCTTATAACCAGCGTTTTGAACTCTGCGTCTGGTAGATTGCTTGTCTCCATTTTGTTTAGTTCTTTTTCTAGAACTTTGTTTTTCTTTCATTTGTGACATGTTTCTTTGTCTCTCAGTTTTGGCTGCTTCCCCATATTTGTTTCTGTATATTAGGTAGCGCTGCTATTCCTCCTGGTCTTAGTAAAGTGGCCTTATGTAGTAGGTGTCCTGTGAGGCCCAGTGGCACAGTCTCCCTGGTCACCTGAGCCAGGTGTTCAGGTGTTCAGGTGTTAGGGTTGTGTGTGCCTTCCTGTTGTAGTTGAGACTTGATTGCTGTTCGCATGTCAATGGGAGATGTGGGCCCTCAGGCTGATTGGTTGTGAGGACTGGTTGTGACTACAGTGGAGGGGCTGCTGTGCTGATACCACAGAGTAGGATTCACTTTAGCAGGGCTCTGGTGCCTGCCCTGTCTGCCCGTTGGGTGTGTTGTACTTGGAAGTGGCTGGGTGATGCTCTGGCCACATTTGCAGCTAGCCACTGGGCCTGCCCACGCTGGGGCCTTCTGGGAAGGGACCCACTGCAAGCCAAGTTCTGCCACAGTCTGTGTCCTACCCAGGGCCACCTGACATGAGCTTCAAAGCAATCCATGCATGGCCACCACCCTCAATGTGCTTGGAGGCGCCTTGAGAGACCAAGCCTGGCTGCTGCTAGTGCCGGGCTCAGGGCTGCTCAGCCAGAGGTACGTAACATGCCAAAGCCAGATGCTTCTTGTTTGGGTTTTGTGAACCTTTGAGATATTTTAGGAAAGTCCACAGCATGAGCCAAAGCAGGACATTTATACAGAAAAGCGATTGGAAGCAGCTTGGCTATGCCCGAAATTTGGGTGGTGTGTCTTCTCAGGGAATCACTAGGGCAGTGCAGACAAAAGGTGATAGCCAGTTTGGTGGAGACCCAGATATGGCGTCTGCCAGCCTCTGCACGCAGGGAAGCAGGGGGAGCTCAACAGAGAAACAATGGCCACCTCTAACTCTTCCGGGAGAAAGCTGCTCTCCAGCCCTCACCCTGCAGCCGGTCAACTCAGCTCCTCCCCGTATGTCCCTTTTCCCTTTTGAGCCGCTGCCCCAGGACTGGAGCTCAGAGCAAGTGATTCCGTCAGTGAGTAAGTCTGTGTGTGGTCCATTTAATAGGAGCGTCTGGGATTCCAGCTGCCCTCTGTCTCACTCAGTCACAATCTCCGCTGGTTATCACAGCCAGAAGTTGCGGGGATTCCTCTCCCCGGCACAGCAAACCTGGGCTGAGGAGTAGTGTGGGGATGGGACCCCACAGGGGGTACCTCTGCAGCTGAGATACCCCTCCCAATTTTTTTTTTGAGGGCAGTGTCACTGGCCCTCATATGTGGTATCAAACCGGGGTCGCTGGCTTCCCAAGCTAGCACTTAACCACCGCGCCACTGGGCCGGCCTCCCCTCCCAATTTTTAATGGTCACACACAGGTGTGGGGCCGGCCTGTTCCACATCTCTGCCCCTCCACCAGTCTCGAGGTGGCTTCTTCTGTATGTTGGTAGTTGTAGGGTTTTGGTTCAACTAGACTTCAGGCAATTCTCAGTAATGGTTGCTCTGTGGCTCAGTTGTTGCTGATGTGGTCCTGAGAGGAGGTGAGTATAACATTTACCTGTTCTGCCACCTTGACCGGGAAATCCTCCTATGTCCCACTTCTTTGCTCATTCTGCCTCCACTGCCCTGATGGCACCCCTCTCTCCTTCTACCCCTCCATTTTCAAGTGTCAAGTCCTGGCCCTCTCTTCTGGTCCTGTGCCAGGCTCCATCCCCTGCAGGAATCCTACCAGCACTTCCTTCTGTACCAGGCAGGACTAATGGAAGAAAGCAAGCTTGCTTCCTCTAAGCCTCAGCAAAAAGAAAACATAGGATGAGAAGGATGCATAGGTTTTACCAGGAAACAAAAGATGTTTCCAGGCCTCAAAACTTGATGGAATGAATGGGTAAACAAGGTATGTTGTATCCACACAAAGAGCAAAGGACCGATATGTACTGCAACTTGGATAGGCCTTGAAAATGGTGTTAGGTGAAAAAAGCCAGGCACCAAGGCTGCACATTATATGACATGTCCAGCAGGCACATTCACAGAGACAACGTGGACTAGCGATTGCCGGGGGCCGGACGGAGAGGGGGTGAGGGACCAGGTGCTCATGAGTGTGTTTCCTCGGAGGTGGCAGCGTCCTGAAATTATCAGTGATTGGTAACAACTCTGAACACAGTAACACTGCTGAACTGTGTACTTTACAGGGTGTATTTTATGATATGTGAATTATAGATCAAAAAGCAGAAAATAATGATGGGAGCCAAGGATGAAAGCACTGCTCCGCCCTCCATCTGTCCTCTCTTCTGAGCAGCTCGCTGACTCTTGCACCCCCGGTCACCGAAAGAACACGCCCCCCACAGCCCCTGCATTTACATGGTTTTGCATGGGGCCAATGACAAGGAGACTGGGATCTCTTAGTCCCAATTCCAAATTTCTAGGAAAGGAGCTAATTGGCCCAGATTGGGTCAAGTTCTCATGCCTGGGCCACTCAGCTACAGCTGGGGGTGGGAGTGAGGAGGGTTCGGTAATCTGTCTTCTCAGTGAGGTCATACAGAGCGAGGAGAAGGGGCTTCCAGAAAAGGGGTGGAGGATGGGTGGACCACCCAATATACGGACCACCTGCCATCCATATCCATCTTTCAACACACAGCTAAAGTATTCACACCTGTGATACGGACAGAGCTAGAGGTAGAGGTGGAGGCGGATATGAAGACAGAGACAGAGAGAGACAGAGACAGAGAGACAGACACAGACACAGAGGCAGACAGACATACAGCTATTTCTCTCACCTCCTCCAGTACCATTTAGTTACATTTTTCTACCTGGCAATTGTTTCTGTCTTTCCATGATTTTTTTTTGTTGCTATAAGCCTTATTTTCTCAATTATATGAGGTGTGATAAAAAAAATTACAGCAAATGTTTTTATTAAAAAAATTATTACAGTAAAAGACACATTGTCATTAATCCTCCTCATTTCGAACACACTTATCCCATGGTTCTTGCCACTTTCTGAAGCAGTACTGGAAGTCCTCTTTTCTGAGTGTCTTTAGTTGTGCTGTCATGGCTGCCTTGCTGTCCTGAATCATTCTGACTTTGGGGAAGAGCCAGAAGTCGCACGGTGCCAGACCCGGTGAATAAGGCGGTGAGGACACACTGAGATGGTTTTATTTGACAGGTGCAAGGGCCACTGTCTTCTTTGTTCCCTCCCTTGTCTTCACACAGTAAGTCCCCAATGTACGAATGAGTTCCATTCTGGGAGAAGGTTCGTAAGTTGGATTCGTTCTTAAGTCCGACAAAGTGAGTCTTATACACCTTTTTCAAAAATATACAATGTAAAGCATAAAAAAACTAAACACACACACAAAAATACTGTAAATAAACTATTTTTACTTTTACAGTACAGTACAACAATTGGCAGATAGGGAATACTGGGTCCACTAGTTTCTGTGAAAGTTCACAACTTGAATGTTCGTAAGTTGGGGACTTACTGTATCTCCATAGTATCAGATACAGCCCTGGAGGCCTTCACTGGAATTCGTTGTGGGGAGTGGGGTTCCAACTGGGCCTGGGTCCAGATTTGATATAAGATGATGCAGTTTTGGAGGCTGTGTTTAAGAATATACTACACACACGAAATTTGGATTAGAGATTAATACTTGGAAGGAGAAAAGAAATCACCCAAAAATACATCTGAAAACGCTGAAAAATACCACAAATATCTTAAAAAACCGAATGCTTTATTAGTCAATTAATTTTTATTAACATTCTGACACCAATGTACAGCACAGTTTTTCTCCTGCCATTTTTTTGTCTGCATCTTCCTTGATCAACAACTTTATAATGTCTTCTCTCGGGTGAGCATAGAAGGTTCCCCTCCAGCGTGAATAAAACATGCACATTCACACACAGACGAATCTGCCAAGTGACGTCATGCTAAGACCTGTGCCTGACAAACACGAATTCTTGGGCATCCTGTGTTTCTTATTCCTCATCAAAAAGGAAAAAGAAGTGTGTATATTTCTAATGGCATGCTTTATGTTAACTATTTTCCTGATGGGAGAGGACTTCCGTTTTGACTACGTATCAAGAATATCTGATCCTACATGAATAATTTTATGTGTCTGATGACTGGAGGAATTTCCCCAGAAGAGGTCTGGCTCCACAGTCTTCAGACCTTGTGAAGCCTTCACAGTCCACACAGGTCTTGTGTAGGAGCCACTGACACACATGTCTCAGGAGACACCCAGGTCTGGCCATTCTGTGGCTTGCAAGGGGCAGGTTGGTACAGAGGGCACAGGGAGTGTGCCCGCCCAGTCCCTGCAAACCGTCAGTATGGTGGCTGTACGGCCTCACCTGGACACACCTGACAATGTCCCTCCAAACTCAAAACGAATGTGTCCACACCCCGCTTCCTTGGCCAGATCCCAGGACAGCTAGGGCCACTCCACCCCAATCTACACAAGAGGACTCAGGGCACAGGGGCATCGAAGAGTTCTCCACCAATAGCTGCGGAAACCGTAAAATCCTCAAAAGCCCGTGACCACATGGGCACCTTCCTCAGGCCCAGCTCAGGTTTCGGAAGGAGCCTGTGCAGCTAAGGGGCCTGGAGGTGAAACTCCATCCAGCGGCAGTGACGCTGGGTGTTGAAGAAGGAAGGGTGGGGCCGGGCGGCAACGCGGGACGGGGCTTTGACTTTCTGCTCACACGAGGTGGCGGCTAGAACCTAAGAGCTGTGGATCTCAGCCCCATCTAGAAGCACAGCATCTGCAGTCACGCGGGGTGGAGGTGCTCTCTCTCAGACCTCAGCTCATCTCCGTGTCCCACCTTGGCCGGAAGCCTAGCAGGCCCCGAGCAAAGACCTGCGTGGGGAGAGTGGACGGAGGGTGTAACGGCTGGAAGCTGCCGCTCTTCACATGAGGGTCTAAAGAGACCATGGGTATACGTGTGTGCCATAAATACCAAGTTGCTCTACCCAAAAAAAGAAGAACACAAGGGTCAGTTCACTTAAGAGGCGCCCTGTCCCACAGATGGGACACTCGGTAGTGTTTCTGGATGACATCCTCTCACTGACCACAAGTAGAAAGTGGCACTTCTTTTCAAGGGACTCTAAGACTACTGCTGACCCACGTGGTCTTTTGTCATCAGGATTACGTGAAGAGCAGGACGAAGAAACTCCCAGCTGTAGCCGGTTTTATATGTCAGTACTCCCCATGAACCGAAGATGTGCTTTGAATACTTAATAAAAGCAGGTAGGAGCTCACAGTGATCTCATTTTAAAGCGAGACTAGCCTTTTTCCTTGCCTCACTACCAGCCCTCTGTTACCGTATTCTGGCTGGAGTTTTTATTTCAGGGTGACTTAGTGAAATAACTCTATTGAAGCAGCGAGCCAGCCAAGAGTGGGAATCGCTTTATCAGATACGGTGCAAATGACCAGAGGCCCTTCCGAGAGGCTTATATGGAAAGAGCATGTCTTCTCATTGGCTTCAGGCACGGCTGAACTCAGGGGCACAGGTGGTGGCACCCGGCCTGGGTCTCCTCCCAGCGCAGCCCTGCTCCCATGGTGGCCAGGCGGTTGACAAAACTCCAGACCCCATCTTACTGGGTTTGAGTCCACTGGAAACCAAGAGAGCTTCATCCCCAAAAGTCCCAGCAAAGTCACTGGAGCTCCTGGGCTCTGATATGCCCATGGGCCCATGTCTGAACCCGGTGCTGCAGCCGGAGAAGCACGGCGATTTGATTGGTCAGGACGAGCCGCGAACCACGCTGGTGGGGAGAGGCATGTCAACCCCACTCTGACCACTGAGAGTGGGGAAGGAGGTCCTTCACCAGCAGGTGCTGCACAGGGCACACCACCAAAGCCACCAGCCAGTGGCCATCTGTCCAACCTGACTCCCAGACAGCTGCTCGGAGATTCACACCAGAAGGACCAGGCTCTGTACCCACTGCAGCCACGCCTGACCTGTCCTCCAGGGTGGCCAGCTTGTGCGAGCAGGAGTCTCTCCGCCACGGATTTGTCCTCATCAGTCTTCCTAGGCAGAGATGACGGCCCCGCACCCCCAAACCACGGAGCACGTGGACTGCAGGATTCCCAGACAGCTGTTAGCTGAGTTTCTTCTGAAAGGTGATGTAAACAGATCAGTGCCGCTGAAAGTTTTAATTAGATTTATTAATTCCAGAACGCAGTTGAAATGTGGTGAATATTGATTGTAATGGCCTCTGTTTTAAATATAATTAATTCATGATCTACATAATTGCTCATTACCTGTCCCTTAATTATAGGGCATAAAACATTGTTTATCACTAATATAGTACTGATGGGAAGACAGGCTTTCTGATATCTTAAGGTGCTTGGTATCTTTGTTGAGAGCAATGAGACACTTCATTTTCTCTAGAAGGGAAGGGAGAGAGAGAAAAAGAAGCAATGTCTCCAGTGACAACCAGTTTGCAGAGACAACCTGATAAACATGGGGCATTTGCCATTCTTTTATGACTCCATTTTCTGACAAGATACAGCCAATACTCTTTTGCGGGTCTTCACAACAGCACAAGGCTGAAGCCACCATCCAAAGAAGTTGAACATTTTGGGTGGAGCTGTGCCGTGTCGAGGCTCGTGGGCAGTGAGAATGTCCCAACAGCTTGACAGCTCCCACACAACGCCACGAAGAATCCCATGGCCTTTCTTCACCTACTGCTAATGTCGGCACGATACAACTTTTCTAGAAAAGACAGTACACAATCTATGGCCCCTTCTGTTTCCCCCGCACAATCAATCCTAGAGTCGGTGTGCCTGCTTCTGTTAGCCTACTTTGTAATTGAAAGTCCGAGCAGCAGAACCTGGACTGCATCCCATAGACACAGACAGCACATTGTCAGAAAGCCTGAGGTAGGTGATGCTGCAGTGGCTGTTGCTCCTGCCGGCGTCTGGGAGCCGCTGTGCAGACTGTGCTGAGCAATACCAGACAGAGGACAAGGGTCTGGGACACCAGTGTGTGGCAGGCGCTCGGCACCTTCCGGTGGGAGGGACCAGTCCTGTCTAGAGTGTGGCTGAGGTTATAGCAAGTGACACCGCGGGGCAGGTGAGCTAAGTGGGCGGCCACTAGGCCGCCTCGTGGGACATTTCTGGTGGAGAACTAGTTCCCTCAGGCCACAGCTCTGCACCCATGTCGCCGGATGGAGGTTTGTCCCACTTTCCCCAAAGTGGGGAAGCCATGACCTCACACATGAAATCAGCGATGAAACATTTCTTACCAAGTGTTTTAGTTCCATCCGTGTAAGTTTCCTCGATCATCAGTAAGTGTCAGGAGTGGTTAACAGGATTCAGGCTGGTGACAAAGCCAGTGAAATAAGAGACAACCGCAGAACGGAAGCCCTGCGCTAAGGTGGGCGCTGCCTCCTTTATGCCCGTCACAGGTTTCTTGTGGCAGAAAACTTCTCTCTGTCTGGCCCCACCAACGGCATGTTGGCAAAGACGAAAGGCTTTGGGGGGGGCTGAGTGCCAGGCTTCCTGCTGGTACCCACCCCTTTTGGGGACTTGGTCTGCCCAGACCTGTGGCATGGTGCGCTAGCCGGGGCTGCCGTGACAGCGGGTCACACACTGGGTGGCTTAACCCCCCACAGTGTTGCCTCCCAGGCTGGAGGCTGGACGTCCGAGACCAGTGCCAGTGAGACTGTCCCTTCTGCGGCCTCTGTCCTTGGTTGCAGACGGCCTCCTCCTCCCCGTGCTGTCACATGCTCGTCCCTCTGTGTCTGCGTGCTGATTTCTTCCTCCTATAAAGGACGCCACTCATGTGGGATTAGGGCCCACCCTTAAGACCTCATTTTAGATCCATTACCTCTTCAAACACCCCAGCACAGCCCCATTCTGAGTGGCTGGGACCTGCTTTGTAAGTGACAGGCTATCATATAAACCCCAGAGAGCCTCCCTTACCCCCTCCCCCTGAGGACACGGGCCCCTGTGGCTCCTAAGGGGGGCTGCCCCCCAGGAGACATCAGGCAACATCTGCGGACAGTTTGGGTTGTCACAGCCGGAGGGGCTGCTGGCATTAGTGGGCAGAGACCAGCCATGCCGCTTAACTGCCAATGTAAACAGTGCCAGCGTCCAATGTGGAGGGTGGGCCCGTCTTCCGCGGAGGAGGAGGGCCCAGGGGTGCGGAGACAGCGGCGTTGTCCTCTGCGAGCTGCTCTGTGTGTGACCCCAAAGCACCTGCCCTGCCCACGCTGCCGCCGTGCTTCTGAGACCGCTCTCTGCAGTTCAGGAAAGGTCCACTTCCTCGTACAGTTATGATTGCTCTTAGGCTTTCCAGAAAGCTCCTCGAGTCTCCAAAAGGCTAATAACAAGACAGGTGAGTCTAAGTGGGCCGCCGCCCCTTCCAAGGCTCCGACAGCTGGGTGTCCTGCCCATCCCCCCTGCCGTTTCCTCGCCCAGCAGCCCAGGGAGGGACCGAAGTGTCTGCTCCTGCCTGTGGCGTGAGGACAGCAGGGGGGTGTCCTGGGAAACGGGCAGGAAACGGCGGTCGGAAGGGCAGGCACTCGGGGCCCAGGGTTGTCGGGGCCGGAGCTCAGGCAGGTAAGGCCGTGCTCCTCCAAGGCGGGTCTCTGCAGGCGTTTGGTGCTGACGCCTCCCCCAGCAGGCGGGGCACGTGTCCCCCACCCCACGGGGCCCCTGCGCCCGGCCGTGTCTCAGGCCTCCCCCAGCAGGCGGGGCACGTGTCCCCCACCCCACGGGGCCCCTGTGCCCGGCCGTGTCTCAGGCCTCCCACCCCCTCGGCGGGGCACGTGTCCGCCTCCCCACGGGGCCCCTGTGCCCGGCCGTGTCTCAGGCCCCCCACCCCCTCGGCGGGGCACGTGTCCGCCTCCCCACGGGGCCCCTGCGCCCGGCCGGGTCTCAGGCCCCCCACCCCCTCGTCCCTTTGCGCCAGCTACCTGCTCAGTAGGTCCTGAGACGAGAAGTTTTCGTCCCGTGAGCAGCACCCTGGAAGAGCCTTTGTAGCTGAGCGTCCGTCTCGGGCTGGGTCCCTGGGAAGAGTTACAGGCCGGTTCATTGGGGAGACGCCTGTGAGGAGGTGAGGAGAGCAGGGCCGGGCACAGGGAGAAGCCCACCTCATGCCTCTGGCTGACAGGCCGGCTGCTCCCATGGGGCCGGGGACCTCCGAGCAGTTCGAGTGCAGGCAAGGAGCCCGACCTTCGTATGCCCACGTTGGCTGGCCATTGCCGGGGGCCGTCCACCGGGAGAGGCCAGCTGTGAGCTGGGGCCGGGCACCAGGAACCAGCTCTGGACAAAGCCCCCACACTGACGACAGCTTTTCTGAGAAACAGGCTCACGAGTGAGAAGCTTGGATGGATGCTACCAGCTGGCCCTCCTGTGGTCACCTCTCTGTAATAATGTCAGCATCCAAGGAAAGGTACCGGCGCCTACTTTACTTTTCCCTAAGGAATTCTCATGTCACATAGCACCCTTCAGAGCCAGCATAACAAGACGGGGAGCATGTTCCGCCCTGGACGGGCAGGGGGGGCCGAGCTGGGACAGGCGGCAGTGTGGGCTGGACGGCCCTCTCCTGGGGCGGGGCAGGCGCGCACGTGCAGCTCGGGCTGTGGAAGGGGCGGAACGTGGGGAGGCCAGCAAGGGCACGGTGCCCTGGACCTGGGCGTCACTGGTCACCGCTGTGTGAATCAGTGGTTTGAACGGATGGCTTCATGGAAGTCGTGCCAGGCGGCATGTGGAGAGTGACAACTACGGGTCAGGTGGGGGTGTTTTCTACCTGCTGCTGCTTTAAGCGCTTCATACGTGCTGTAAGCATTTATTTTTTCACCACACCCTACAAGGTAGATACTACTGTTAGTCTCCTAGTACCCTAACTTCCCCACCTATGAAATGGGCCCACACAGCTTGTCTCAGTCCCTTACCTAGTAGGGGGAGCCAGATGTCAGCCAAGGCTCAGCCACGATGCCACCTTCCGAGGGACCGTGTGACTGAGGCTGAGGAAAGGCTGGAGGGGGCTCTGACCACGTCAGGTGTGCTGGGGCTCAGGGTCACTGCATCCATGAGTCAGGATGGGTGGCGTCACGGGTCAACCGGAAACGCGCTCTGTAAACCAGGAATCAGACTCAGCTTCAGGAGGCCCCAGCCAGTGGCAGCAGGTGGGGGTCAGACAGCAGGCCCTTCCGGGGGGGATACACTGGTCCGTGCCGAGTACCGATGCTCGTAGGTTTCTCAGAAGTGAATGACACTGCCATTTTCTATTGCTGTGAAAATATTGTCCGGGAAGACAGTACCATGCATCCGCATCATGGCACCGCAGAGTTGCTCTGGCCCCAGCCCTTACGGCTTGGGCATCTGAGGTGCAGAGAGGGGAAGCCACCTGCCTATGGCCACACAGATGGAGGGTTAGGTCCCCGAATTTCTACCACCGAGCGATGGTCCTCTTTGTGAAGCCAACAGTTTGGGAGGGTGGGGACAGAGGAAGGGATGACTCGATTATCAGTGAAATCGATCAACACAGTCACCACTTAATTAAAAAATATATCAAAACCTTTCTTGATAATGATCGACCTGTTACACTGGAGCAATGAAAATGCTGATTTTATTTACTGAGTTACTGCCAACTCCTATGATTTTTTTTTGTAATACCCTTGTGATAACTCAATTGGAAATACGTGGTAAGATGCAGTAATGATAATGCCTTTTCTTAAGATAACTTGAGCCATAGCCAACCGGGGAGTTCCTCTGATGGGTCCATTGCACCGCTGATGTCCCCTTTGTGCCATTCTGTCTCCAATGGCTCTGGAGGGACCTGTCAGGAGTCTGGGAAGGGCCCATCTTTGAACTGGTGAGACGCACACCATGCGTTCAGTGGCTCTGACGGCCACACGTGAGAGGTAGTTAGAGATGACGCTTTTCAAGATTTAAATATTAACTTTTTGAAAATTAAAATCTCATTTAAAATTTCGAGAAAAAGGAAACAGCCGCTCCCCACTGAATGCCCCACTCCCAATGCTCTCAATGAGGGAAAACCTGGCGTTCCCCACGTAGACCGGCCTCTGCCTCCTGGGGGTGGCGGGGGCTCCTGTCCCGGCATGGAGAGGCCTGTAGCCACGTGTATGTTGGGCTTTCAGAAGGGAAATGATGAGCCTTCATTCACTGAAAATGTCACTTGGCTGCCATTCCCCCAGTTACGAGCCCCAGTACACTCATGACTGAAGACATTGTGTTGGATGATGGACGAGAAAGAATTCCATGACCAATTAAATTTGGGAAATGCTACACATGGTACTGCCACCCTGGATTAACACACTGAAAGCTCTGAGATGTTCTGAATCAATAAATCAATTTAATTTTTGGTTCATCATTTTTCCAATTTATCTGACCACAGAACCCTGTCTGCATGTCATGCCTACGAAAAACTTGAAGAATCCGTTTTGAAAAACTCCTAATTGGGCAGAAGTAGACTGAAACTGATTATTAATCAAAGGAGGCATGGCAACAGAACAGACCATCTGCCACGGGTCAGGAGACCTGGATTCCGGTCCAGACTCTTGCATTAATTACCTCTGTGACTTTGGGGAGATCACATCCCTCTGGAACCCAGTTCACTTGCCTATAAAATAAGGGGCTGAAGTTAGATAACTCCTTAGGGATTCTGGGCTGATTCACAAGGGTTTTTCGGACTTGCTGAGACCCACGTGGCGGTGGGCAGTCTGCTCTGCCATCACCTATCGCTGCTCGCTGTGGCAGTTCCAGGCTCTGCCCTGGACTGTCCCCCGGGCCAAGGAAGCTGAGTCATGGCCCCAAAGGCCACCTGGATGGGTTTGCGGCCTGTGTGTGCCTGGTTCCCCATAGGATGATGGCCTCACCTGTTGACGTCGCTCCGCTGCGTGTCGCCGTGGGAGCAGGAAGCCTGGCCCTGTCTCTGGCAGTGTGGGAGCTAGACGGAGCGAGGGGCCGGGCCCACACAGGGACACAGGCGACCTCAGGCAGCAGTGTGTGATCACAGTTGGCCTAGGGGCTCCTGTTGGGGCCTTATCCTGGCCAGGTGATCATGGAGACTCACTCGCACGGGCCGGAGGTGTGGTGCAATGGAGATGGCTGGAGAGAGGAGGACGGTCTGGAAAAGGCACGCGCAGGAGGGGCACGAGCTGTGAGGCTGGGGGCCGCACACGGACGGGAAAGACCTTTATGGGACAGGCTCTAGTGGCATTCAGCAGACAGCCACCAACATTTCCTAAAGAAAATGGTATTTTAGCCAACGAACCCTGGGGCATGGCTGGAGCTTGCTAAGAGCTTCTGTCCTGGAAGAGTGAGAATGTGCCTTTCACAGGAATGCTATGAAAACTTCTTTTCACATCTCATTGGCTTCCAAGGGAACCCAAGAAGACCGTTCTTGAACCAATCCCTGAAGCGAGGGGCTGGGTCTCCTGCTTGTCTTACCGATCAGCACCCCCTACCAGGACCTGGGCTCAACCGTCGCCAGCTATGCATGTGATACCATGCTGCAGGTGGGGGCAGCCGGGGCTGTCTAGGCCCAGGAGCTTGACCCCACTGGGAGCGCTGTCCGCTCAAGCATCGTTCCTGAATTGTCACATGCACATATGCCACCTAACTGTCCCTGGTGTATGCCTCTAGATCAGTTAGGACGCCTCTGGCTGCAAGTACTAGAACATCCTGCCTCTAGCTGTCATACATACAAAGGGACCACAGGGACAGGTGTCTCCTGAGGTGGCCTCAGTGGTCACCAGTGGCCCAGGTGGCCCCCTCTCTCTCCTCCCTGCCCTCAGTACCCCCTTCACCAAGGCTGCTTCCCCTTGTACTTGAGGTGGCTGTTGCAGCTCCAGAGGAACAGGGAGAAAGTGTCTTTTATGGCACTCTTTGGGGACAGAGGACACTTTCCCAAGCAATGTGCTCTCTGATGTGTCATTGGCTGTAATTAGGAGATGGATGTGATGGGGATGGACGCTTGGAATGTAGCATTGTGAGCATAATGGCGCCTAGCTGGGGGAGATGGTGATCGTCGCACCCGCCCAAGGTGCCAGGCGGGGTCCCCTTCCATCCAGGCCGGCCGTGGGGAAGGCGTGCACTGTTCAGGCAAACCTGGCCTGGGGTGGTATTATTTCACATCTGAGGCTTGATTTTGTCACCTGTAATCCAAGGGGTAATTGAAGGGATAATGATAGTTCTCCAATCATCAAAGGTTGGGGCATCCATGGCGAGGTCTCCTGGGACACTCCATACCAGCCCTGGTACACAGCAGTTCCCAAAACACAGCCAAGCCTCCTGGCATGTCCTGCAAGTCACCAGGATGGGGGCAGGGCGGTGTGCTCGGCGTGGGCTGTCACTGCTCGCCCAGCACTGTGTGGACCCTGCAGAGTCAGAAAATGGCAAGTTGGGCTCCTTGCTTGGCCGGTCACGGCGCTTTGATCAATCCCACCCTCAGCAGTGCCTTTATTTAATGGCTCTGGGACGGGCACCCAGCTCTTACCGGAACCATGGGAAGAGTGTCCTGTCCCGATGCTCCTGCTGCACCCAAGTCTCAACACCTTGTGTCCGGAGCCGTCTGCAGTGCTTTCTGACTCAGAGCCTCCCTCCTTCGGCAGTCCCTCAGGGCTTAGGTTTACCGCTTACATATTTATAAACCGTTACAATTATTTATTAAGGGTTTACGCTGTTATGATATTCAGTATGGAATATGCATTTCTTCCTCCCAAAATAGCAGGACTTTCCATTAAACAGCATGTGTTAATGATGCAGTAAATTGTCCCTAAAGTTGTAGAGGAACGGCCCTCCTCAGACAGCCCTAAGGACCCTTCTTTAAGGGAAGGCGCCTTACCTCACCGGCAAACACATGCCCCTCGCTCCCCAGACGCTCTCTGTGCAGATTCAGGGATCCTTAGGGCCTAACACGGAGAAGCTCCACCAGCAGGAATCTGTGTCGTCAAACACCACGGACGCTCCTGTGGTTGGTAGCACCTGCTCTCCTCACTGGGACTGTCGTTGGTGCACGTGTGAGCACGCACAGGTGTGTGTCATGCGTGTGCCTGTGTGTCTTGCTCTCCTTGTGTATTCCTTCCTTCCTTCCTTCCTTCCTTCCTTCCTTCCTTCCTTCCTTCCTTCCTTCCTTCCTTCATTCATTCCTTCATTCATTCAATTTAATCTGCTCTGTGCTAACATGTTACTACACCAAAGACAAAGAAATTTGCCCCAAGGGAGTCAGGGGCCTAATGGAGGGGACAAGACAAGGAATAGAGTGATGACAGCCCGTAAGCAATTAGCACACAGG
Organism: Aselliscus stoliczkanus; assembly: GCA_033961575.1. Taxonomy (NCBI): domain Eukaryota; kingdom Metazoa; phylum Chordata; class Mammalia; order Chiroptera; family Hipposideridae; genus Aselliscus; species Aselliscus stoliczkanus. The sequence continues at coordinate 55,285,662 of CM066732.1, forward strand.
GCAGAGGTGTGTGTGCAGGGCTGAGGGGGCTCATTTTGTAGACAGTGGTACTTCAGTGTGTATGGCAACCTACCTGTCACACGCAAGGGCTGATGTGGGAAGAATTAGCTGACTTTTCCTTGGAATTAAATTTCTCCAGCTCAGTGCTTCTCAGCCAGGGCTGATTTTGCCCTCCAGAGACCTTTGGCTGTTTCTGGAACTCTTTTTGGTTGTCATTGCTGAGAGGTGCTGCTGGCATGTGGTGGGTACGGCCAGGACTGCCACCAACCACCTTCCAGTGGCCAGGGCGGCCGCAGCAAGGGTGCATTTGGCCCTCATCTCCAGTGTCCAGGGGGAGGGTGGGAGCGCCTGGTCTGGCTCCAAAGGGCCCTCAGCAGCTCTGGTGCATTCTGAGTGAGGCCAAACGGCAGCCACAGCAAAACCAAAAACCCAAATAGTCACCACTAATAGAGAGGCTAAACAGATTCTGGCATGTGATGGACTTGGAAACCATCTGGAAGTAACGTTAATGATGTGTACAATGTATTAATTTTAAATTCAGTGAAAAAGAAAGCCCTTTCCCCCAACTATCTCTCCTCTCTCTCTCTCTCTCTCTCTCTCTCTCTCTCTCTCTCTCTCTCTCTCTCCCTCTCTCTCTCTCTCTCTCTCTCTCTCTCTCTCTCTCTCTCTCTCTCTCACACACACACACACACACACACACACACACAGAGAAAAGACTGAGAAATAGACCTGTGAGTGAATGCCAGTTGGTAGGTAGTAGGATTAGGAGCATTATTTTCTAATTTACTTAAATTTTTTTGTATTATCCTAGTCTTCAAAAATAGATATTAACAGGAAAAATGGTTTTCCTTAGTTTGTTTCATTTTTTAGAGATTATTTTTGACGTCAGCTATTTTTCAGAGCAGGCACGTGAGTCTCGGAGCCGAGAGCGCAGGGTAGCAAGCCTGGCCCATCCACCCGCAGAGGCCGTGACTGGAGGCCACCCGTTTCCCTTTGTGGACCTGCTTCTGGGGTTCCTGGGGACCCCAATAGCCTGTCTCTTCCGGTCCTTTACGGTGGTTCTCAGAGGCCCAGGAAACGCTACGTGGGGAAATGGTGGGGGGGGGTGGGATGTGTCAGGGGCGTCCTCCTGGGAGGGAGAGTTCCACCAACACCTGGGGCACCTGGGCCTCACCTGGCTGTCCCCTGTCCCCCGCAGGTCGGGGACACCCACGAGCCACCGCTGGCCATTGCACTTGACAGAGGACTGTCCCCACCTTTGTGGGAAGGGAGCTTGGAGTGGACCCGGCGGTCTGCTTTGCCTGCGGTTGGAACCTGGGCCGCAGAGCGTGGTCGCCAGTCAGTGCTCACCAGGACAAGGGGCGGCCTCTGTCCTTCCTCCCGCCCCTGACAGGGCTCCCCAAGCTTCCGTTTGGACCCTGCTGCCGGAGCCCCTACCCGCCACCCCTCGCAGGCATCCCTTGCTGTCACTGGAGCCCCTACCCGTCACCCCTCACAGGCATCCCTTGCTGTCACCGGCCCTGGAGCCCCGGCAGGCTCCGCACATGTCTTTCGAAAGGGTTTGATGGTGAGAGTCTGCCGGGGGCCCAGATGAACCCAGAAATTCCGGGGTTTGGCTTAGAGGACACAGGGGACCCGGGGGGCAGATCGAACTCAGCTTTGCTCGGTATCCGGTGTCGGCGTAGCCTCCAGCCCATTTTTTCCACTCGGAGAGTTGGGGTGCCCGCCCAGTGATGGGGTATTAGTAACAGTTCCTTTCCCTTCTGCGGGCGCTCCCAAAGGCCTGCCATTTTCTTTGCAGGAACAGTCGGCATTAAGCACGCGGTGTCAGTGCAGCAG